>CAUZXS010005136.1:250000-260000 GCA_963585895.1 Sepioteuthis lessoniana | reverse complement strand
TTCGGATTTCGCAGTCCACCGCACTAACAGTAAAGCCACAGGGACTACCCTTCCGATTGATTAAATAAATAAACGAATAAATGAAAATGTAAAACAAACAATGAAGAAAGGAAGAAAGCATGACTTGAGAGATTGACCAAAACGCACGAAAGAAAAATTGAAAAAAAGAAAAAAAAGAAAAAAATGAAAAAATGAAAGCAGAAGAAGGGGGAGAACAGAAAAACGAAAATTAGATCAGAATAAAAAAAAAAACACCCCAAGTAGGAAATATAGGAAGAAGTAAAAATGGATGACTGAATGAAAACGCAATAAGGCAATAAACTGATGTGAAAAAGATTGAAGTGAATGAAATGAAATAAATGAAATTTAGGAAGCCTCATCAAAATAAGAAAGGCAAAATGAGGCAACAAGGAAGGAAATTAAGAAAGAATGAAGCAAAGAATACAAAAAAGGATGAAGTAAAATAGAGAGAATGGTGTGAAGGAAAGAAAAAAATTATCATGAACGAAAGAAGGAAAAAGATAAGAATGAATGAAAATAGGAATAAAATAAGAATGAGCTGAATAAGAAATAGAATCAGAATAAACCAAAAACGAATGAAATAAAAATGAAAGAGAGAAGAAAGTAAAATAATGAATGAAATGAAGAAGGAAAACCAGACAATTAATGAAGTTAAGGAAGAAAATTGAATGAAGGAAGCTTGAAACATAGCAAGGAAAGAGAATGAAAGATAAATCGCAGAAGAAAGAAAGAAAGAAAGAAAGAAAGAAAGAAAGAAAGAAAGAAAGAAAGAGTTAATAAAGTAAATAACGAAAATATAAATGAATAATAAAGAAAATGAGAATAAAAGGGAAAGAAAAGGAAAGGAAAGTAGCGAAGAAAGAAAGAATGAAAGAAAGTAAAAGAATTCAAAGAAACACCGAAAGAAAGACAAAAAAGAAATAAACAAACAAAATCGGAATAACGACGCAAAGAAAGAAAGAAAGAAAGAAGATGAAAAGAAAGAAAGAAAGAAAGAAAGAATATGGAAAAAAAAGTAAGAAAGAAGCGAAAAGAGACGCAAAGAAAAGAAAGACAGAAAGAAATAGAGAAAGGTAGCAGCAGCGTCAGCGAGGCAGTGTACATCAGAGTGAATGGAGAGCAAGGACTTTTCATACAGCGGTTTGCTAAAGGAGAGCAACGCCATTGCTGTAGTTAGCAGTTTGGGTGAAAGGAGAGTAATTTTGTTGTGGATGCAAATGGGGTGGGAGTTAACGAGAACAGTTGTGCAGAGGAACTGAATAAACAAGCCAACACACTCACACACACACACACACACACACACACACACACACACATTGAATGTGAAAAACCGTACCATATTGTCCACGGTAACGGAGTGCCAGTCTAAGGATCTGAAGAGTTAATTCGAAGATGATAGAGGTAAAAGAATAAATTGACGTAATAATTTAAATGATAACTGAAAAGCGGGTAGTAGCATTTGATATCGCTGTAATGGCGTCTATGTAAGTTAATTATTTATATTTTGTTAACAAAATAATTCATTTTTTTTAAGTATCGATTATGTTTAAGGTGAAAACTGACTTAGAATTTCAAAGAGCGATTAATAGTTTTATGCTGTCAGTAATGGAATGGTTAGATCATTACGAGTATTATTATTATTATTATTATTATTATTATTATTATTATTATTATTATTATTATTATTATTATTATTTTACTTCATTAACGTCTATGACAGTAAGTCTCGTCAAGTCTCCAATATTATTATTATTATTATTATTATTGAAGTCGTTGAGGCTTTATCTGTTGTTCATGTGCCGTATTTGGTAAAATCTTTTGGTCAAAAAGAAAATTGTTGCTGTTGTAGCCGCATGATCAAAAACGACAGCAGTATTTCAATGATGTTGCAATTGCATAGAGTATATCAAAAGTAGTATGTTTCGCTGCATGTTCTAGTTTAAGTGAAAACATTTCAGCAGCGTGAATTAAAAGTAAAGGCAAAAAAAGGGAAAAGCTAATGAAAAAAGGGTAAAAACAAATCAAGGATTCTAAATAAAAATAAAAGAAGAAAACAATCTAATAAATGAAGCAAATAAGACTAAAAAGAAAAAGAAAGGGAAGAGAAATAGCAAAAAAAAAAATGTAGAACGAAAGAAAGTAAAAGAAAACAACGAAGCAATCTAATCTGGGGTCAAAATCATTTTTTTGATAAAAGCGCTAAAAAAATAACCGAAAATTCTATTTCTAATACCCCATTGAAAATCTGCGTGCTCAACATTTAAATGAGTTCGCATAGAGGTCAATACCCCTTGCTGCGTGATCCTGGTTATGCAACAAAGATTCGGCTGGCATGAAGCACTAGATCATCAATGTAGTCTGCTTCTGTCATAGCTTCTGTTGGATATCGTCGGCTTTGTGCTGTTTCTTTTTTAATCGAAGCCATCAAACAGCAGTTGTACGGGAACTTACCTCACGTCTCACAAACCATCCAAATAAGACGAACAAAAAATTCTGGCTAAGGCTGGAAAAATGGGGACAAACTTATAAAATGAGATTTTCCTTTTGACTCCAATGTATGGACATACTTAAACAGTCGACTAGTAAAAACTTACATCAGTTCTGTGCGAACACAGTGTGCTGTATAAATGAGTTGCCAAAAGCTGATGAACAACAGAAACGGATGACCTGAAGGATTAAATGAAATTCATGCTGTCAACATTTGATGATGATTATTATTATTATTATTATTACACTATTGTTTTATCTAAGAAGGTTATTTACTGGTTGTTGGTTGGTTAGGTTTTATGGGATATCAACCATTATAGGTTATTTAATGTCAAATCATCTTTATACATATAAATTAAATATATATGGTTTCGTTTGGTTGGGCTTTGTGGCATATAAACCATTGTAGATTATTTGACGCCAAATCTTCTTTATTGATATATATTAAATGCATAACATTTGGTTATGTCTGGTTTTATGATATAGCAACCACTGTAAGTTATTCAAAGCTAAATACTTTTTAAACATTTTTATTAAATATTTAATATTTGATTTGGTTTGGTTAGGTTTTATGATATAGCAACCAATTTAGATTATTTAATGTAAAATCGTTTTTATACAAATGTATTAAATTTATATTATTTGGTTTGGTTATGTTTTATGCCATATCAAACATTATAGGTTATTTAATGCCAACTTCTTTTTATACATATATATTAAATATATATAATTTGGTTTGGTTATGTTTTATGCCATATCAAACATTCTATGTTATTTAATACCAAATTATTTTTTATAAATATATATTAAACATAGAGGATTTGGGTTTGTTGATGTTTTATGCCACGCAAACACTTGTAGGTTATTTGATGCCAAGTCCTACTTATACATATATATCAAATATATATGATTTGCAACCGCATTTTCCGTAGGTAACAATTTTTAAACAATTCACTGCTCACTTGGTAGCACACTTTTAAATGGTTTCAAATATAGTCAGAGATTACATATTTCTACTTTACCTATCTACCGGTAACAATTAAGTTAGATTAGACCAGGGGATGATCGCAATGAAGGGGTACTCTACATTTCCAAAAGCTCCAAGAACAGAATCTAGCCATTATATGGTTTGTGTCATATCCTGGACAGTCACTGAAAGGAGAGTTCTTACCCCTTTCCAGAGATGCAGTCAGCGTATTCAGCAGCCTAATCAGACTGGGATACAAGTTTTCTTAAGTTAGGCAATGGTAAAATACCATGATACAGATGAAATAATGTTGAAAAGTGTCATCATCATCATCATCATGTCGTGCCGCTAGCACCGATATCCCTGATCCTCTCTCACCACTTCTCCCTATCGTTCATCGCCTCCGGCAGGTCTTCAAGGCTACATCCTGAATCCTCACAGAGCTGCTGTATGTATGTTCGAGCTGATCGTCCTGCTTTTGCTCGGCCATATGTAGGGGTCCATAGGAGTACATGACTTATGAGCTCGTCCCTGCTTCTCCGGCAGTGTCCTGCATGTCTGGTTCGTCTAACTTGGATAGTTTTCATGAGAGGCAGTTGACCGTATAGTTGGTGCCTTGTAGGGTGTTGCCGCCAGGACTTGTTCAATATTGCTCGCAGCATTCTTGTGTAATTGCCGTCTAGTTTCTTCTCCAGCCGTTTAGTTAGCGTCCAAGTAGTGCATGCATACAGCAGTATCGATACGACCGCTGCCTTTAAGAAACAGCGTTTCATTTTATCGATCAGGTCTGATAACACCCTATATATATATATATATATATATATATATATGAAACCTAAGTGCGACAATACTCAACCACTGTTATAGTGCCATCATAAACTCATTTCGATGATATATTTCATTCCTTGTCTCATCAGATGGTTGGCCAGCTTTTTTGGAGAGTGAAATCAACAAGTATAGGTTACACACACACACACATATATATATATATATATATATATATATATATATATATATATAAGGGGAAGTAAAACCAATCAGGAGAATAAAGAAAGGAATAAAACAATAAAGACCATAGAAAAGTGGATATATCGTTCGTCAGCCCAACACAAAGTCAACAGGTGCTGTTTGACGGTAACGTGTTAAATCTTAGCTCAATTTATATTTGCCTTCTAGTTAGCTATCTTTTTAATTCCCATGTTTCTGGTCCCGAAGATTCGTGGGCAACATGCCCCACTTGACCTTTTCAACTCTTAAAGTATTTATATGTATGGTTATAATGTTTATTTTATTTTTAATTCTATGGGGGGAGTTGGGGTTTCAGCCTCTACAACAGGCATATCTTCTAGGGATCTGGAATCTAGTATTCGTTCTTACTTCCTTTAATTATCCCACTGGGTAGTGTGTCGATGTTTTTGCGACAATCTAACAGTGGCAAAAAGACCGAAATTGAGTTAACAAATTTGAATTAAAACTTTAAGTAACGCTATAAAAGCTCTTAGTATTTGCCTTGTAAATCCACCTCATAGAGCGCCCGGCTATGTTATTCTATTAATTTTTTGAATAATTTTTATACCCATAACCCTTCATGTTATTGCGTTAACTAATTACATCTAATATATAAATCATGGTCTTTTAATGTATGGTGATACCCTTCATTGCTACTCCTATCAAGGGGGTGTCCTCGTGGTGTAATGGTTAAAGCAATGGACTGCGGAATCGTTTTCCAGTCGTGCTATTACGTTCACTTTCGGGCAAATACCCTTGGGAAAGGTATAGAACCCCCTTATCCTCCCAGCTATGGGTTAAATAGTACCACTACTGTTCTTCTAGGAGAATAGCTTTGGCATTAAATAACCTAAAAAGAGTTGATATGCCATTAAACAAAGAAACCAAACCAAACCAAACCTATTCCTATCAAGTTAATTTAAACTTATTTTTATGTCTACATTTGAATATTAGCTCGTTCCGTTTAATTAATAGTCGTCTCGAGGTCTTAAAATTGATTATACTAATTTTCTCTTTAATACATAGGTTGCATCAGCTATTGAAGCTGTTTGCCGTCGAATATCGAATGATTATCATCAATTTTATTTGTGGGATCAGTTCTTCCTTTAAGCTCCAAAATGAAATGGTCATTTGGTTCTTTTAAGTCACAGATTTTAAAAAGAGCTCTATGGTTATATAACCATTGTTTCCAATTCCCCGCGGTTATCCTTATGTAAACTTTCTCTTCATTATTACTATGTTCAATGAGAAAAAATCTCGCTTTGTATACTAAATTCTCCAAGTTATATCGTCCATGCAGCGGGTCGTAATCTTTTGTCCTACAATTAGAGGATAATACTTGATGTCCCCTTGCTCATCACTCAGCATTATTAGGTATGGATCAAGGGTAAAATGGAGCAATCCAGGAAATCCTACATTTCGGCGTAGTAGCTAATGAAAAGAAACCCTTCGAGTCGCTCTCGAAAATTGTCACCAAGAATACTTATATCTGCCCTCTAATTATTCCTTTGTGATTCTTCTAATAGTCTCCTAGTGTGGTTATTTATAATTCTATACATATTATTAGTAGAGGATTATCTGATTTTTACAGTGTTTCTGTTAAAGATTTTGCTTTGTGGGTAGTGCCTATCTAAAAGAATTAGGAAGTATTTACCTATGTTAATGTTATCATATACTTACCAACCCCTCGGCTCGGGCAGGATATGACACAAGGTCAATTTTTAAGCGGGGTTTAACGGGTTTGAATTTAGAGTTTTCCTTCTAGATCAGTTGCCTAACCAGAGCTGAAGAAATCAGTCTGTCCTACTATTTACCCATAGCTGGAGGGAGAATAATTGGATCCATACCTTTCCCAAGGGTATTAGTGCTATGTGAAATGCAATCTGTCTCGTCCAGGATTCGAACTCGTGTCGCCGTGTCCATTTCCTACGACGATAACCATTACACCACGGGCACCTCCTATGTTAATGTTTGAAAGGTTGCAAAATGGGGTGGGGATTAAGCCAAATGACCTTTTTATCTTTGTTAATTACTTTTCTATATGTGTAACGTAATTGAACCGCTCATAGAAAATTTGAATTGAATGAATAAATGAATAAAAAAAAGCAGTCGGTGTCCGAATGACCAGGCCGAGGCTCTTGCTGCAGTTAAAAATTACTAAGGAAAACTGGAGGTCCAAAATTCTTGCACGCATGCGTGGAAGTGGGTGTCCCCTCCCACCAACGACAGGCGGAAGTCAGGGGATGACTTGTGTCCTTTCGGGAGTTGACGGCGAGAAATGATAAGGCAAAGACGTCAGCGACGAAGATGTAAGGAGACGAATGTTTACGAGCCCCCAAATTCTGGGGGCACTCCAAAGAGGGCGTTATACCCAGCTAACAAGCATGTTAGAGCCAGGGAAAATTTACGAGTGAGTCTGCTCTCCCTTCTCCACGATTATATGTTACTTATTCTTATCTAGTTGACGCTGTCGTCTTAGTTTCTATATTGTCTTTCTTTCTCCTGGTGACTGCTGCCACCTACCTTGATATGATGACCACTTATACTACCCCAATTTCTACTAGTGGAGTGGGCTGGTGCTCCATTGGGTTAATTATTCTAGTCTTTTCTGGAATCCGCTATATGTTTTGTTTTGTTTATGTTTTCTGCGTTTTTTTTTTTTTGGATGACAATAGCCTATTTATCCTCTGATTAACGACATAAGGAATCTGTTTTGATATAGATCTGGGGTTGTTAGAATTAACATTGATGTAGGTGGGTGTGGAATTGCTTTTACTAAATGGTTTGAAAGTATTATTCAGTAAATTAAGTATAATGTCGAGAAAATTAACTATTTTCATGTTAGAGGTTATTTCAATTCTTAAACTTAGTAATCTAAAAGCCTAAATAAATTGTTATGTATTATCGAGTTTTTTTGGTCTTTGTTGTCCGGAATGAAGATGTATATTATCTTTTTATTTTTATACCTGTATGACTAACCTGGCCATGAGCCGAATGAGTAGAGGAGTTCACCAATGGTCCGGGAGACCGGGGTTCAATCCCAGGTCAAGTCTTACTAAAAACTCAAAAAATGATACTTGATGCCACCTTGCTTATCATTCAGCATTTTAAGGTAAGGATCAAGAGTAAGTGGAGCAATCCAGGGAATAGTATAGTGTTGTATTGTCTTTCATGGATTCATCATCGAGTTAATCAAACATCATTTACAAACTTCAATTAACGAAACGAACCTCACTACTTTATAAAAATATATATCTCTCATTTTATTTCCAAAAGTTTGAGAGATAAATGGTGAGACATATACTCAGAGAGGGGAATTCTTCTTGTCCCATATCTTCTTCCTGGGGCCAGGGGGTGCCAACGCTTGCACCCGCCTTGCAAGCCGTATCATCAGAGACGACCGGACGCCTCTGATCGGCTGCGTATCCCTGGCTCGACTCTCGATTCTGACTGTTCTAACTATCTCAGTCTAACCGCGTGGTTCTCATATCACGTGGTCTCCTTCCGGTTACACACCTGCTCGACTGGCCTACCCTGATGCATTGCCATCCCCCTGTTTAATAATCACAACGTGACAGCTTGTCAAAGCATACAGGGTCACCAGGAACGAACCCAAAATCCATGTCAACAGTCATTATATAAGAGTAGCCCCCCTCCCTTACACCTTGGTGTAGTAGCTATTGAAAAGGGAGCCTTCGGGTCACCCTCGACTAAGATCGCCAACTCTACTTTTATTTACAATAACTCTGCAGGTGTGAAAAAAAAACAGATGATACAATTTGTTAATCTAAAAAATTTATAAGCTGATATCTGGGAAAAAATTCATTAAAAAAAATGAAAAGACTAAAAACATTTGCTGTGCCCGAAAATAATCATTCAGCACCGCAATGTCTATCCAAATGACAAAAAAAAAACACCGACAAAGTTACCTAAGTAATCGAGCGAAATTAGAATACCTAAAGCATTTAAACTGCATACTTATGCTGAAGAGAATTGTTTGAAATAGAAAAAGGAAGTTACTTACCAAAATGGATTTGGCGTTAAATAAACTACAAAGGTTGATATGCCGTAAAACCCAACCAACCAACCAACCATCATCTATCTATCTATCTATCTATCTATCTATCTTCAGTTCCTGCGCACCAGCTTAGTGAATTTAGTGGGTTCTACAACACAATGTGAGCTGAGTTTATAGCGATCTTTTAATGCATTTTATAATAGTTGCGGAAGGTCTTTTACTCAACTTCCCCACTTTTCTTATGGCCCAGAGGTAAGCATATATTGTTTGCATTGTGCAAAGAGAACTGAGTATTTATTAGTCCTTCTGCGTCCATTCAATTCACGTATTTCATTTGTATTTAATAATAATAATAATGATAATAATAATAACCTTGCTCATGATTGTTTATGTTATTGCATTAATTAATTAACACTAGACAATATATATATATATATATATATATATATATATATATATATATATATATATATAAGAATACTTTTTTTTTCATTAAAAAAAGGTGCTGGGTGGCATCATCAGTAATGTCTTTTTAGCTGGGGCATCGGGGGGGGGGGGTTCGGATCTTTCAACGTAATACCCCACTCGCCAGTTCGACCCCCCTAGAGATGACCACTTCCCAGTTCGAAACCCGAAGTAAAACGCTACAAGTAATATTTGCTTTTTACCAACGTAGATCTTGGTTTTTATGCACTTGATTGGCTCTTGCTTTAGGTCAGCAGTTTGCAAGAAAGTTGTTTTAACCAGGTCGACATGATGCTGACACTTTATTTTTCTTTGGAAAGGCTTGGATCTCTTAGTGATTTGACTGATTTCTTTAAAAAAGAGTTACGAAACACGTTAAATATTTACAATTAACATTTTGGACATTGTCAATAGTCGGATTTCCACAGATCCTTTTGCTGATGTCATCACTATTTTACCATTATCAGAGTCAAGATCTTCCAAATGGTTTTGTTTGCGGCTATTAGCTATTTAATCTTTCTGAATGCCGTGCAGGTTTCCATATATATATATATATATATATATATATATATATATATATATATATATATATATTTTAAATGAATGGGTTCACAAATATATTTATTTTATCTAATTTCTTTTGCTTTGACATGTTTGTTGTTCCTTGCTTTCTTTAGAGATCCTTCCAGGATTTTGGTGGAGTAGTTTTTTGTTTATACAGTGGCAACGGGACAGTCCAGTCCCGATAAGATGGCTGGTAATTTTTCAAGTGTTGATTCTCTCTTTCTCTTTTTCGACTTTTTTTTCCTTTGTCAAATGTGCGTTCTGTTTGTTTTATTTAAACCACTTTCTTTTCTCTTTGGACACAAAAAAAAGATAAAATGTTTTTATATATACATATATTTACAAATGCACATATCTTTATACTTATATATATATATACATAAATATACGCATATATATACATATATATAAACTTATACATATTCACATATACGCATGTATTCATATACATAGACACACACATACATGCA
>CAUZXS010005136.1:152500-247500 GCA_963585895.1 Sepioteuthis lessoniana | reverse complement strand
AGTTTCTTCCGCATTTACCCACTTCCGGTTTTTATTTTTTATTTTTTTATTTCTGGTTGGAATCATTGTAAATTGAATTTTTTACTTTTTAAATTCTAAATACATTTCAACGTAAAACTCCATATATAATAATAATTTAGGGAAGTACAACATTCCTTTATAACCTTACGTAAGGATTGCAGGAATACTTATCTTAAATTGAATTCAAAATTTCAAATTAAAAGTTTAAATTCAAAATTTATATTCGTGCTAATTAACTCAGTTATCCTTCCATTTAAAAGTACGTACACATCTCATATCTTCCCATTTTTTTTTATTTTATTCATTTCACATCGAATCTCGAATTAATCCTATTTTTTGGTTAATCAAACATTTTCTATGATATTTGTCTATAGTTTAAATTTATTCCTATGTCTACATCTAGCTATTAATTCACATCGCTGATTTAATAATTTTTGAGGGTTTGGGTATATCATTATTTGTATTTTTTCTTCTAGGCACAGATTACATCTATTATCAAAGCATTTGGGAGTATTCGACTTTTTCAATATGTTTATTGACTGGGCCACGAAAAGAGAGATGAATACCTATACCTTACTAGAAAACTAAAAAAAAGCTATGGAATATGATGGTGACGGTGATACTAATTATAATTGGTGCACTTGGAACTGGAAGACTTGGAAATACGAGGACAATTGTAGACCACCCAGATTACTGAATAATTAACATCGGTCAGAATACTGATAAGAGTGTTGGAGACTTGACGAGACTTGCCGTCTTTCAAACTCCAATGAAAAAAAAAACACTGGCTAATGGTAGTGGGAAAAACTCCCAAATGACTCGAATAATCATAATGGTGCCTTCGGAACGGCCTTCCAAGAGCCTGGAAAAGGAACTGGATAAACTGGAAATCAGTGGGAGAATTAAAACCATCCAGACTACAACATTGCTGAGATAGGCTAGAATACTGAGAAGAGTCCTGAAGACTTGCTATCACTTAGACTCTAGTGAAAGACCACCAGCTACTTGGCGTGAAAAACTTGCAATAAGTTTAATAAAAATAATTTATTATATCACAACCAACAGATCATAATATATCAAAGAATTCAATAAAATTAGCAAATGGAATTAGAAATCGAACAAAACGTCACACTTTAAAACTAACAAAATACCAGCAATAACGATCAAAACACCTGAGCATTACATACGACTAAAGAAATGTGTATGTTTGGTATAATGGCTAACATGCTGGATTACGACATTACATTAACCTTATTTTAAGTTCACTTTTGGACTAATACCTTTGCGAAAGACATGAACCTTTTTATCCCTCCAGCTATGTGCAAAATACTTCCGCTGTTGTTCTTCTGTAAGACGGGTTTTAGAATTAAGTAACCCATATAGGTTGATATGCCATTGTAGAATATTGGTTGACTTGCAAGTGGTCTGACACACAAGTAGACTGGTGTATTTATTTCCATTTATTTACAAAATGGTGAACACAAGACTCTATGGTTTTGTGGGGGGGGGAAAGGAGCGGTCATGCTTAATCTATGTTGTCTTAGGGGTCCTAGCTAGCCACATTCACCGACCCATTCAACAATACAATATATAGACAATCATCCATCACCAGCCACGCTGCATTCACCAAAATACTGCACTTGCTCTGTGAGAAAACCTACTTCCAAAATTCCGAAATAAAGTGTGTGATTTTATTTCCAAATATAAATTTATTTACAATATGTAAGAAAAAAACCCAAAACGAACGCGAAAACGAATAAAAACAAGGAAAAATTCCCCTTTGGGTTCCCCACCCATCCCCACTTCTACGATATGGAGGCCGACTGTTTTCCGTTGTCCGAGAACGCCGAAAACAAGTCGGACCTATCCTAAGTAGAAGGGTCTTATCTAATGGGACAAAACAAAAAGCAGAGTTGAGTGTGGTAAGGATAGGTAGTATGAATTTATTCAGATAATGTTCCGAGATCTTCAGAAAAAGGGGGCTGGAGTGAGGGTTTGAGGTATAAAAAGATTAGGGATGGAGAAGATCTTGGAGGCTAACACCTAGGTGACTCGGGATGATAACTCACAACAAACTGCTAACATGGAATGAGAAAGAGAAAAAAGTCTACTTACCCAGGATGGGCTCTAGAAGGATCCGGACCGTAGACGCCATGGGCAGGAAGAGGAGGAAAAGATGACTCCAACATTGCACCCTTTCATACGACCAGGTTCACTGCATTGACCCATTTGTCGAATGTTTTGCGATCCAAGCGTTTTCTATCGCATCTGATTTTGACCCTAAGCTGATGCCTAAAGTACAAAACTAGATCACGATGAGAAAAGTTTGCATTGTCATACAATCCCTTCTTTAGCGTCGTCTAAATCACCATTCTGGCTACAGCTAGGATCGCGAGAAACACCATATCTTCTGACCCTGAAACGGAGGTAGAACGTTGTTTACGATGTAAATAATGTCGAACAGCTCGAGTTGCATGGGTTCGATGCGAGCTGTTTACTCCCCGACGTGATCCCAGAACGGGCGAACTCGATCGCAGCAGCAGAAGACATGCTCAGCCGTTTCTTCCAAGCCACTGCCGTATCGAGCACAATCAGGCATGTCTGCCAGGCCTGCTCTGAAGATCAAGCCGAGAAGGGGCAAAGCGTTCCGTGCAAGCCACCAGGTGAGCGAGAAATCGGTATTATTCAAGAAGCTCGATCCTGGTGCCCAATTCCAATGGAAGAGGATCTCCTCCATCGTCCAGCCGCGCCACTCACAAAGAGGGTCCGAAACGGAGCCCACCATTAGTTTCCGATATCGTTCTTTCCGAGGCCGTGAAAGGTTACTGAACCCATGAAGTTTACGAAGGGCCGCCCAGAATTCACAAACAAACGGTGTTCCCCTCATTGGCCTACGTCGACCATCAGCCTTTGGATCTGACTCGCGGCTAGGAATAGTCCTACTCGCCTTTTGTCTCCACACTGCATCTCCGACAAGGATCGGCCCAAGTATACAAGTCATTCAGCGAGCCAGTGCCTCTCCAAATTAGGTATACCCAAACCCTCATGGCGTGTACGTTGAATGCAAACCTTTATACAAAATATCGGCTTTCCACCTCCCCAGAGTAATCTGGTGAGGGATCGTTGAAGCACCAGCAGACGGGCCTTAGGTAGAGGAAGTACTGCCAATCGGAAAAGGATCAAGGGGAAGACTACACGGCACACGACTCCGCCCTACCCTTTAAGGAAAACTTCCTTCGAAGCCAGTTTCGCACCTGGGCATCGACTTTACGCGGTACTTCCGACCAATTTCGCTCGAGTCGGAGGTGTCGTCTTCTCACTCCTCTGGGATCTCGCGAATCAAGAGCAGGTAGTCTTGGATCGATCTTCCCTTCACAGCGTTGGTCTGCTCTGCTCAGGGCCGATCAGATCGCTAATGACAACCTGTGAGCGATTCGCTAAGATCCCGGCCAAAATCTTTAACTCTGTGTTAAGCAGAGTTATGGACCTGTAATCATCTAATCCCTCCCCAACATCCTTGCCACCTTTCTTCAGCAATGAGATCATGCCTTTGGTAACGTGACCAGGAATGGCTCCCCGGGGAGAACCAATGGTTGGACATATCCGCCAGAATAGGCACAAATATGCCTCAAGTACACTTCGTATAGTAAACCATCTAGTCTTGGTGATTTGTTGAGGTCGACCTGCTTCAATGCATCACTGACTTCACATTCAATAACCACACCCTCGCAGCAAACCACTTCCGCCACCCCAAGGAGGAGGAAGTCAGCTAAATAGCTTCTAAACTCCTGAAGCGGGAGATCAGGACAGCGGGCAAGGCGATCACGAAAGTGAGAAAGTATCTCACGATTCGACCGCAGCACGCACCCATCCGGGGACTTGACGGAATCGATATACCGACCAGGAAACCTTCGCATTTCTTCCTCAAGCGCAGTCACGTTCGATTTCACAGCTTCGTTCAGAATTGTTTTTAACCTTGATATAACTATGAATCCCTTGTAGCGCTCGCTAGTCTCACGCCCAAGGTCCCTCCCTGCTAGATCTACGTTTAATGAGTCCCCCCATCCACCGGTAGGTAAGTCTATCTTCTATAGATTTCGCCTTCCCGGTCTTATCTAGGTTGAACTGTCGACCGTATTTGTTGGCGAAATCTCTTATCCTATGTTTAAGAGATGCCTACCACCTATTTCCGGTAACCGCTCCCACTAGCGCCCACTTAATTAGGGATTCCAGCCTGTCCCGGAAGTCCCGTATCTCCAGTAAAGAGGTATTAAACTTCCAGTTGGCGGCTAGACTAGGCAAATTAGCTAACCGCGCACTGACCACAACAAGTCATGGCGAGCTATAATGGTTAAAGCGATGGACTGCGGAATCGTAGTAAGCGAGTTCTTACTCCAGTCGAACTATTACGTTCACTTTCGAGCAAATACCCTTAGGAAAGGTATGAAGCCCCTTATCCTCCCAGCTATGGGTTAAATAGTACCACTTCTTCTAGGAAAATAGCTTTGGCATTAAATTACTTACAAAGGTTGATACGGGATTAAACCAAAGAAACCAAACCTCACCTTATCTATCTATAGATCAAGAATCGCATTCTAATTACCCATTAAAACTAGCCGCTTCGAATCGTCTACTAATGGAGGCAACCAACAAAAAAAAAGAAATCCTCTCCACAAAGATATTGGGCACATAAACCGTAACCATCCGGAATTTAAACGGAAACATCGGTCACAACCAGCCGGCCCACGTCACCTGCAAGAACATTTACATCAGCATCCAGGCTGCGTCACACAAGAGACCTTAGCGCTACTGCGGCTGTCGTATGCTGAAAAAGCGACAAAGTCCTTCTCCCGATAGTCTGCAGCGCAAATGAAGTGAGTCTCTTGCACTACAGCAACATACACACAGAGGATCGAGAGTTCACCACGCAAACGTGCACACTCACATTTAACGTGGGATGGTTTAGAGAAATCAAACCCACTTATCTTACATACTATCTACTATGGTCCAGAAATCGTCAGCGTGCCTCAGGGATCCGTTGCCGAGTTCAGTCGTGAGCAGTCGTCCCTGGACATCCCTCTAACATCTAGAGGGCACCGCAGTTTTAGGGACCTATTGGATGGGTGCTCATAAATGGGGGCCCGCCCTGCACAAAGTGGTAATGTTTTTTTGAGGGAAGGGAGCTCCATTTTCGCCAAATTTATATGCACTCGGCTGGCTTTCTGGTGCTTTTTGGGGGTGGTGCTTAGTTTAAAGGTCATTTTTTTTCTTTTGGGGGTAAGAAATGTTTTTAGATGGCGATGAAGACTGTTTTACCGGTGCCTGGGATTTTTACTGTTGTTGTGCCTGTAATTGGAGTTGGGACTGTGATTGTGACTGGGGTTGGGGTTGGGATTAGGTTTCTTTGCATAGTTTTTCTTTTTTTCTTTTAAGTGGGGACCATCCCCACTATCTCTCCCTCTTTTTAGATTTGTTGAAACCTCCATTTCCTACGACTGTTCTTCCGGTGGATGATGTTTTTCCAGCCTTTTTTTCCTATTGATTTTGGTTGGGGAGAGTTCTGTTGATTCTGTTTCAGCTGCTGATGGTTTGACTGTTGATGCCTCTTTGGTTGTGGTTGGTTTGACGGTTGTTGTTGTTATTGCTGTATCTGTAGTTGTTGTTGCTACTTCTGCTATATTTGTTGTAGCTTCTGATGTTTCTGCTGCTGTTATCTTGTTTTTTGGGAAACTGGGGTTTCCTCCCCTTTCAGATTACCTGGGTCCACTTTTCTTTGTTGGGATGGTCTCCAGGTTCCGGATCTGGCTTGCTTGGTGAGGTTGCTACTGATGTTACTGTTGTTGTTGCTGTGGGTTTGGTCGTCATCTTTTGAGTGTAGGTTCTTGCAAAGTGACCCGACTGTTTACAGGACTAACAGAAGGCCTCCTGCCCTCTACGACCACCATCATATTTCATTCTCTATACGCAATGATGTGAGGGATGGCCTTGAAGCCCTCCCTAATCTTACATATGTAAGGTGTCGTCTTCTCACCCCTCTGGGATCTATATATATATGTATATAATCACCGTGTGCCGTCCCGACTGCCGAGCTTGCTGGCAGCACTTCTATGGTCCCGTAATCGCTAAGATATGAAGCGAGGACATCTCCATTTAGCTCGGTCGGGACGTTGCACACTGTGACCTTAATTTTTCTGTTACCCCTGTACTCTGGCTTAAGCTAGTAAAATTTGGCCGTTATCGTCTCCACGGTCAACTTTTTGGCTAGATCCTCCGAGGCAGCAAGACGTCTCATGTGGCGAAACTTTGCCTGCAAAAGTATCGGCATGGGACACCCACGGTTTTTAGGAGCTTCTCGAAAGTCTCTCTTTTAAGCCCGGATAAGCAGTATTCTGTCTTTTTGAAAATTTTGGACATAATTGCCCACCCTATCCTTCACATAATCCTTAGATGTTTTCCCTTTTCTGAAACCAAGGTATTTCAGTTGGTTCTGTTGCTTTTTGGCCGGTCTAAATAGTGCTGGCCGTGGAAGCAGTTTTTTCTGTTTGTGTCAATGATAGAGCTAGCCACTCCGACATCTGAGAGTGGGCTTCGAGGTCATCATTTTCAAATATGTCTTATTGTGGGGTGAACTCCTACATAGTTGCTTCAGGCAACCAGGAGAAGGGGGTCGAATGTTGTATGAGACTTGTGAAGTTTTTTTTTTTAAGTTGAAATAACGATGCGAACAGATGAGATCATAAAAAAGAATTAATCACAACAAACACAATTTTCCCCGCCTCAAAGCAAACACAAAAATGCTAACTATTGGATTGTATAGGGATGGACACCAATAACAAAAAAACTTTAAAGAACAACTTATAGTTCATGTAAAAATGAAAGAAAAGTATGCTGTGAAGCGACAAAGACTGGTGGAGATAAAGATAACACTGAGGCATTTACAGGAGTAATATATAGGTGAATAGAAACCACTCATGCAAATGTGTTGGGCAGGTCCATCCTAGTAAAAAAAAAAAAAAAAAAACAACCCTCCTGCCGCATTAGGTACTCTCCAATAAATAAGGTACGCTTAGCTGGCTTGTTTTTTTTTTTTTCCAAGAAGACTAAAGAAGGCCGCCATGTTAGCACGTGAGTCATTTGACTTCTACCAAGAAACTAAGAAATTATGAAATATCTGGCAATGTCAAATCTGGTTATCTAACTCATTTTCCCAAATTTTTCAAGTTCGGATCTACAAATAGTTTTTGACAGAAACCTCTCGAGATTTTACACATTATATGTCATTAACTCGCGTTTGCAAAATCAAATTACTTACTGTATACATATATATTGATTATGATATGCAAATTCTGTTGTATAATCACATACAACTGCACGTATACAAATATACACGGGAGCATAATCAACTGTAATGACGACTTCATTAAACAAAAAAATACACTTCTTTATCTCTCACACTTTATTTTCGAAAAGGTGATGTTTGTTATGTGTGAGAAATGAGTGGCGACAAGGACGGACTGCTATATTGACCCAAGTTCTTCTCTCTTTCGCATCTTGGCTTGGGTTGCTCAACCGTGGTCACTGAGGCCCGCAAAGCCCTCAGTCTGCAAACTGGTTCTCACTTCCGCATCCTGTCTCCAAGTAACTGGAACCACCCGGGCACATGGTTATATCATTTTCTTACGACCATATGCTTCCGCTGTTCTTCCGCTTATTTACACAGGTGCATCTCTTGATTGAAGGCTCGGTCGAGGGTCAATATATAATAATTTGATGTTTTCCCAACAAACCATGGAAGAGGAACTTGTGGTGATCAAGAAAAAGAACGATAAACACTTTAACAAGACAAATTACTCTTTGCAGAAATCCAGATTTCTTTAGAAGAATATTATCTAATTTGATTTCTTTGTTTAACAACATATCAATCCTCATGGGTTGTTTGATGCCAAACCTATCTTTGCAAAAAAACTTTGATATTATCAAAGACATTGCTGGGCGGGGGGAATAGGGTTCATACTTTTGCTCAGGGTATTAGTCCGATAATGAACGTTGTAGCACTAGAGGAATTTGAACTCGCTTCCTACGATCCCTCAGTCAAGCAGTTTAACCATTACTCTACGGGATTCTTGCAGTTAAATGGGAATAAAGAAATAAGACCCAAAAGGAAGAACAAAAAATTCATATCTTTACTACCTTCCCTTACTCGCAACCAGGGAAAAGACCAAGATAAAGAATTGTAAAAAAAAAAAAAAGAAAGCAAATCTGAAAATTGATTAATGATAATATTAATAACTGGATGGGCAAGGTGATCCATTGGTTATTGTTCAAGAAATTTAAATTTGACCACACGAACAAATGATATCTGTACAACCCACCATCTCCCCTGGAGAATGAGACACACAAACTCCTATGGGATTTTGACATGCAAACAGATCACCTAATTGCAACCAGACGAGCAGACCTTATAATAAATAACAAAAAAAAGAGACCTTGCAAAATTGTCGACTTTGCTGTCCCGGCTGACCACAGTATAAAGTTGAAAGAAAGCGAAAAGAAGGATAAGTACCTCCACTTTGCTAGGGAATTGAAAAAAAACGTGGAACATGAAAGTGATGTTTATACCAATCGTAATTGGTGCTCTTGGTGCAGTCACCAAAGGATTCTTAAAAGGACAGGAGGACTTGGAAATTAAAGGAAGAGTGGAAACCATCCAAAGTGAAAACCATCAACTTAAGCTGATGTGAAAAAATCTCAATAAACATACAGGGATATTTTCGGATGAAAAGACAAACAAAACAGAAGACAAGTCTGTCAATGCAACTTTAAGAGATAATCAAAAGATATTGGTGAAAGAAGAGAGACTTAAAAGATACCGAGACAGGCTCAAGCAATGCAAATAAAACAAGATATTCCAAAATAATGAATTAAAATTCTATCAACAAATAGGCGGATAATGCACGTGGACAAGCCAACAACCTGATGAAAAGGAAGCAAAATATCAAGAAGAAAATATGAGAACAGATAGAATGTAAAAGAAAGACCAAATGGATAGATTACACTTAAAAAGAATTGCAAGTACTCGAAGAAGATCCTATGGCGAATATATAGCAGGAATTGCTCAGAGCAACACTCAGAAAAGTACCGAATTGAAAGACAGTCAGCCATGATGATTTATTCGAATTCTAGTTTCTAAATATTCCCGTCCATGATAGACTGGCTCTTTAACTGAGTAGATTGTAAGAAGAATCAAATATACCCAAATGAATGATTAAGAGAAAAATTACCCTGATCTAGAAAAACCTCTGAAAGGAACAACCTCCCAATCAACTACAGACCAATAACGTGTCTACCTATGATGTGGAAAATCCTAAGAGCACGGATTAGAAAGAAGACCCTTTACTCGTTTTTATGCCGCAGACTCTTTTCAGAACTGAAAGAATGCGTGAAGGGAACAAGAAAAACAGATGATCTACAGTAAATTGATCAATACATTCTCAAAGAGAGTAAAGTGAGGCGAAGACATGTAGCCAAGGCATAGAGAGTCAACAAAAAGTTTATAATATGGTTCAGCAATCTTGGATAAGAACTTGTCTAAAAATGTACAAGATGCTTGACATTGTCCTAGAAATTAACCCCAGAAGCCACGAAAAGGTGGAAAATGTAATTTACAGCTAGAGAGTAAACTTTAGCAGAAGGGAAAGACCAGAGACGAATCTTCCTGGGAGATACACTTTCACCATCACTATTTGTAATAGCAATGATGCCACCCTATAATTACAGAGGAAATGGATTGGGAGTAACAAATTTACACAATTGTAAGAATAGATTAATCCCCTTGTGTACATGGAGGACTTCTCGTTGTTTGCAAAAAATGAAAAAGAATGGAAACTCTGGTACAGAAAGAATATACCGACAGGATATAGGGATGGAAGTTGGCATTGAAAAATGTGCTCAGTTCATTATGAAAAATGGATAAAGAGAAATGACTGAAGAAATAGAACTACCAAATCAAGAAAGAATCAGAATTGTGAAGAAAAGAAAACTAGTTCTTGTTAATATTTGAAGAGAACTCTATCAAACTTGTAGAGAAAAAAATTTCACTAACAAACGAAAAAGCTTCTGTTGTAGGCATCTCATCAAAGGAAAAATACCTGGGTAGTCTCCCTTGTTATATACTCAGGAATATTCTTGAAATAGACAAGGGAGAAACTCAAACAAATGGACCAGAGAACAAGAAAGGTGATGACGATGCTCTATGCCTTTCACCCGAGAAATGACATACACAGATTATATATATCCATATTTACCAACCCCCGCCGCTTCGGCAGGACATAACACAAGGTCAATTTTTTAAGCGGAGTTTAACAGGTTTGAATTCAGAGTTTTCCATCTCCTAGACTTGTTGCCTCACCAAGGCTGAAGAACAAAGTTTGTCCTACTATTTACCCATAGCTGGAGGGAGAATAATTGCATTCATACCTTTCCTAAGGATATTAGTGCTATGTGAAATGTAATTAGGCTGGTCCATTTCCTACGACGATAGCCATTACACCACGGGCACCTACACAGATTATATGTATCAAGAAAAGAAGGAAGAAAGCGTGAATGCTTCAATACGAGAACTGGATGACTATTAAAACGAGACAGACTAATTACAGCGACTAGTAAAACATCATAAACAGAAAAATTACAAGGAAACAGAGATAGGAAGAAAAACAACTGTATGGCTATTTCAAGTGACAAACTGGCTAAATCTCATCGATGTCAACCCGGACATGACAACGAAAGAGAAACCTTAAGTGAGAAACTGAATATCTTCTAAAAGAACCTCAAACGAACACCATATGGACCAATCTAATTAAAGCGAAAAGCAGTTATACACAACAGACCAATTAGTGTTGGCTACGTGATGACAAAGACGAAACGATTAATCATGTCATATGCCAATGAAGCAAACTTACGCAAAAAGAGTATAAAACTTGGCAGGTGAAGATGGTGAAGGTGAGTCATTGGAAATTGTATAAGAAATCGAAATTGGACCAGACTTTAAAATATTAAGTGCTCAAACGAGAATCCGTTCTCGAGAATGAGACGTAAAAAATCCTCTGGGATTTTTGGATAAAAACAGATCAACTAATTCCGACCTGAAGAGCAATAATAGTTAAAAAAAGAAAAAAAAACTTGCCGTATGATGGACTTTACTGTCTCAGTGAACCACAAAGTGAGCATCAAAGAAAACGAAAAGAGAGACAAGTACTTAGATCATTCCTGGGAACTGGGAAATCTGCAGAGCATAATGGTGACAGTGGTACCAATAGTATATGGTACATTCGGATCGGTCCACTAAAACTTGGAAAAGGAGGTGGAAGAGTTGGAAATCAGAGGACGAATTGAGAACATCCAAAGTATGGTATTGTTCCAGGGGCTGTATTTTGTTCAGTCCTGACCCACTTGGCTGAGACACATTTTTGGCTGGCCGTGTTCCCTGATATATGGATCAGGTCAAGTGTGTCTTGGTTCCGGTGGTAGTCGGACGAGGCCGTCTGACGTGGACTCCGGGAAACCGGCATTCACGTCACGTGTCCGAAGACCGGCGCTCCTTGAGCCCCAGGGAGCCTTTCTACCAAGGTCTAACACTCTCTGGAGGTGCTAGGTTTATCCCCTGGCCTCAGGCACCTTTTTTAGGAAATGCCGACGGGGATCAAAGCATTTTTGGAATTGCCGGACGTGTGTGGGGGACGTTTCTGAGACTGGTTGCGCAGGTGCTGGGTTTGTCGCCTCAGGCCTGAGGCGCCTTTTTTAGGGAATGCCAAGACATTTTTGGAACCGCCGAGCATGTGTGGGCTACGTGTTTCAGCCTGATTCCGGAAGTGATGAGTTTATTGCCTGGGGCCTGAGGTGCCCTTTTTTAGGGAATGCCAAGGCATTTTTGGAATTGCCGGACGTGTTTGGACTACGTTTCTGAGCCAAGTTCCCTCAACCAAAAAAGGCCGTATGACATACTTGCGTGTACGTGGATTACTCGACAAATATCAAAGTACAGTATTGTTAAAAGTGTGACACTACGAAGGGGGTGCGCCAAGCAGACGATCTTTTTGTTTGTTTTGGTGCGAAACCAAACAAAGGCCTGAGCTCGAGATCTCGACGTGACTGGAAGTAGGCAAGGGAACGCTGGTTGGAGAGTTGGAAAGAGGAACCCAGAGGAAGCAGTTGGCGAAGGGCGACGCAGAGGGGCAGTTGACACCGGACAGCAGAAGAGATCAGTCGACATGAGATAGGGTCGAGAAGCAGTGAGGGAAGGCCAGTCAGGATGAGTTGGCATTCCTAATGGCTTTGTAGAAATTTCGCTAGAAATACACGCTAGCGTTAGTCTACGGATGCAGTGTCACAGAATCACCCTACTTGCACTTGAGTTAACCCAAGCCCTTATTGTTCGTTTGTTCTTTGTTTTTTTTCTCCCACTCCCTCGTTTGTATTTCTTGTGTTGTAAAGACATGTGTGATAGCCCTATCGGAACGACTAGATGATTCACCGGCCAAAATTGAAATGGTTTAAAGAAGTTCATATATTCGGGGGGCCGAGGGGGTATTGTCACAAACGTAGCCTATTTACCTGTGTTCTATTTACCTGAGTAGAACACTGAGAAGAGTCCTAGAGACATAAGGAGACTTGCTGTCATTCAGACTTCTTTAAATAACCAGCAGCTAATACTGCTGTAAAAACCTTTCAAATAGACTGATTGATTAACAGACAGACAGACAGACAGACCGAGAGGGAGTGTGCTAAAAAAGAATGGAGACTTTATATATTTTTAATTTGCTGAAGTAGTCTACCTAGCAAAGTAACTTAAATTATGTAGTGATAATTTCTATTCAATGCAATTTGATAGTAATTCTTTTATTTGCAGTCTTTTTTTTTGTGCAACACAGGATTGAACAAGTGCAATATTCTCCCTGTTCATCAGTTCTAATACCCTGAGACTTTTTCTTGTTGAATCTTAATTTCATGCTTTAGAATTGAGAACGTTGATGATATTAAAATAAATACGATTGCATATTAAATATATTTAATATTGATATTAATATAAATGCGATTGCATAACTTGATATCATGAACGTTGATTGATATTAGAATAAATTCGATTGCATATCTTCCCACTATCACAGAAATGAAGTTTATGAAACGTGTGGACGAATAAAAATATCACTGGAAAAAACAAGAATTTTTAGTGGGGTTTCGAATAATAATAAATAAACTTACTAGAATAAGTGTGCTGAATGGTAAGGGGGTATTTTGATGACAGTTAACGTTTCTTTTATCGTTTATATTTGCCTTGGTAAATGAAGCGTCAGTCTCGATACTTTCTGAATGCACCCCGGTTATTGTCAAGCATAAAGAGAAACTACTTTTTCTTCGACCCTGTTATGACCCACTTTGACAGTTATCCTGGGGTAATACAGCACAACGGCAGAACTGTTCAGATATCTTCTTTTTTAGGAAAGTAGCAAAAATAACGCTGGGGGGTGAGCAACATGCCGCCTGCACGCAACCCATGGGTATTTCTCGGGGAGAAGTTGTATGCATATAATTAGATTGATTTATAAATGAAAAAAATCGCTAACATAATTTTTTGGTCAATCAAGAACCCTCTGTACAATAATTTCATAAAGTCTTTAAAATATATTATACAGATGTTGAAATTATTTCTTTCCTATATATGAGGAATCATTGGATAAAACTTATACAACAGTAAAGTTCAACTTGGAAAAAATGCCACAGAAACGTATGGAATGCTTCAGACTGTTTTTGGAGCATCTTGCATGAATCTAGCATCAGTTTTTTAATGGCATAAGAGATTCAAGGAAAACAGGGTGTCTGTGAGGGAGGATTAGAGGTGTGGGAGGAGTTAGGAAATCAGAACACCAGAGATGATTGGCCAAAGGCTTAGGGTTAGGGTTAGGGTTACAATGTTGTGGTTTTAAGGGAGTTCAGGCAGAGATTCAGTCGGAAGGGGCAAGTAGTCTTCAAATCAGGTCAATGGCATTTCCAGCAGGACAATGCACCAGTACACAACTCCATCCTTGTCACAGACTATTTGACCAAGATGGGCATTAAGACAGTTCCTCAGCCTTCCTATAGTCCAGACCTTACTCTCTGTGACTTGCTTATTCCCTAAGCTCAGAGGCTGTCGTTATGAAACAATTGAGGAGATGAAAGAGGCTGTGACGAAGGTTTATGACACGCTCACGCAAGAGGACTTCCATGGGGCCTTCCAGAAGATGTTTGAACGGTACAACAAGTGCATTGCAGCCGGAGGAGATTACTTCGAAGAGGACTAGAGTTTCAATAGTGTACTATCAATAAAATTGCCCACACGAAAAAAGTCTGGAAACTTATTTAATGATCCTCGTAATTCTAGTTATGGAATTAAAGTATATCTTCGTTTTAATTTGTTAAGAATAAGTAAGTAAAGTTGGCGACCATTGTCGAGGGTAACCCGAAGGCTCCCTTTTCGATAGCTACTACACCAAGGTGTAGGGGAGGGCGCTACTCCTTCCCTGGATTGCTCTACTTTACCCTTGATACGTACCTTATAATGCTGAGTGTTAAGCAAGGAGGCATCAAGTACCATTTTTTGAATCTTTGGTATGACTCGACCTCGGATTGAACCCAGGTCTCCCGGGCCATTGGCGAACACTCTAACCGCTAGGCCAATGTCTGGTACTTGTTAAGAATAATAAATGAAATAAATAAAATTATTGTATTTACATTAAATATATGCATGGAGATTATACCTTACGCATTTTTAATGGGTTTCTTTGTATTTTCAATTATTTGTAGCTTCTTTAATCTCTTATAGTTAATTTCTATTAAGTTTTATTTTTTTTATTTATTTTTAAGGAAATGTTTAATTGCTTCACGTCCTTTTGTCCTGACGTTAATGAGTGACGTAAAGTCAGATGTCATAGCGTTCGCAGAACAGAAATGGAGTCTAAAAAGTGGGTGGGCTTAAAGACGAACTTTATGTGATCGGAAATGACGTAAAGTGACTTGGTTTGGCTTGGTTTGGTTTTATGACACATCAACCATTGTAGGTTATTTAAAACCAAATCCAATATATTTTTTTTTTTCATCATACAACGTGTGGAAGCACGTGCGATACCCTGTCCTCATCAGCCGCCAATCAGGGGTGATAACACAGTTTCGGTAGCTCAATGTTATTTAAAACCAAATCATTTTTATACATATTTATTAGATATGATTTCAAAGAACATTTTATTGATAACATTTTTAAACAAGCCTATGCTCATTTTTACATATTGTTAAATAGATTCACTTCTATCTAATAGGAATTCTATTTACTTTTAATCATCTGTATGCACACAGTTAAATGCTTTCAAGTATTGCTATGCATCACAAACAATTAAACTGAAACATCACTCATTTGTTTATACACAGTTAAATGTAAAAACAGTTATATTTCCAACACTTCTGTTTAGCATAAGTACACAGTTTAAATGTTAAATAGTTCTAATTGACCCAATGAGAGGACCCTATCAGGTGCTACCACTGCTGATCAGAGGGGACTTGGGAGCGATGGCAATGAAGAAGTACTCCGCATTTCCCAAAGCTCCAGCATGACTGGAGCCTCACCAACAGATTGTTTGAGTGTCATATGCAGGATACTCGTTGCCGGAGTCTTACTCCTTTGCTGAGATGCAGTCAGTGTATTCTGCACCCCTTAGCCGACTAGGTCAAGACGTAAAGCGAGATAACGGTACAAATAAAAATGAAGACCTCACTATATGAACACAACATAACTATTGTGTACTTAGTTTTGAATTGATTGAATCATTTTAACGACAAGCCAACCCATCAAGAGTTAGTTAATGCCGAAGTTTAGGGAATCGTGTACATATTGACATTTTTGTGTATGTTTTCTTTAATGGTATATCAACTTTTTTGCCAAAAGAATTTATCTAAAATCTGGGAGGATAAGGAGGTTCATACATTTCCCAAGGGCATTAGTCCGAAAGTGAATGCAATAACGCGACTAGAGTTCGAACACACTTTTTACAAAACTGCAATCAGTGGCGACACAGGGACGTTTTCATTTTTGCTGTATAATTATTTTGAAAATAAAATTTTCACACGGTACAAAATTTTGAACAGATCAATTTGATCCATAAATGGGAGCGTAACAGGCACAGCAACTCCATATGAGTGGAACTGGGAGTAATGGCAATCAGTTCTCCATTCTCTCCAGATCTCTATAAATAGAGCCTCACCATCTGAAATAGTTTAATACAATAACTAGAATGCCCCTTTTTTTGGGGAGGGGGTTATACCCATCAATAGGTGATATAGGCAGCGCACGGATAGGGTCAAGTTAATTTTGAAAACAAAATTTTCACACGGTACAAAATTTTGAACAGATCAATTTGATCCATAAATGGGAGCGTAACAGGCACAGCCACTCCATATGAGTGGAACTGGGAGTAATGCCAATGCAGTACTCCATAGTCTCCCGATCTCTATAAATAGTGCCTCATCTGAAGTAGTTTAATACCATGCCTAGAATGCCCCTTTTTGGGGGGGGTTTATACCCATCAATAGGTGATATAGGCAGCGCACCGATAGGGTTAAGTTCAAGCCTTGCTAGAAGCCTTAACTTATTGGTCTTGTGACATACTATACTAATCTATGTATATTAACAAGCCGATTTGCCATGCTTGAATTGTTAAAGAGTAATTCTTATAAACTAGTGCTACTGCGAGTTTCCCACGACTTAAGTTGGTCTTTACTGAAATGAATTTAGTTTGGCTGCATCCAGTGAGAATTGAACTCACGAGCCAAAGTCTGCTAGTTTAGTCGCTAAACTATTAATGTACACAAGCAGTATCGGGATGTCATGACACTTTTCACGAACCAGATATTGTTACTTTTAGAGCTAATTTTCCTGGCGTTATTAAGTCAATTATTTATTTTAAGTAGCTATTTGTTTATTTAATTAAAAAAAAAACCCAAAATACTCATTGCAAAGAAAAAGGAAGTTTAAAATATATTCTTCGTGACAGAGATGCCTGATAGTCGGATTAGTAAACGTATTCGTGATAGTACAGGTAAATCCGTTCTGTGTTTCAACAGAATATTTTTAGTTGGCAGTAGTAATCTATGTTGTCGCTGACGTAGTCATAATAATGTCGCGCTGAAAAGGTTAGCAATTGATAAACAGTCATAATGGTTGGTGTTGTTGTTTTCCTTGTTGTTGTTGTTGTTGTTTGTTTTCTTCTTCTTCTTCTTCTTCTTCTTCTTCTTCTTCTTCTTCTTCTAATTAATGCGAGTTTTTCACACCAGCATCAGCTGATGGTTTTTCTCTGGAGTCTGAATGACAGCAAATACCCTCAAGTCTAAGTATTCTAGCAAATCTTAGCAATGTTGTAGATAAAGGATCTCTCGTAGTCCTCCAATGTCTAAGTCCTCCAACCCACTTATCAAGCCTTTGAGGACTGTTCCAAATTATTAGAATCTCTGTCAATTTCAAGTTCCAAAGCATTTTTGTTCTCTGGCAAGGTCCAAGTACTGAGATCTCTTTTCGCTTTTCACAATTTTCACCGAGAGGTCCTCAGTGACATTAGTATTATTATTTACTCATTAGAGTTTTTCACTGGAGTCTGAGTGACAGCAAGTCTCCTCAAGTCTCCAGGACTCTTCTGAGTATTTTGGCCGTTCTCAATAATGTAGTAGTTTGGATGGTCTCCACTCGTCCGCCAACTTCCAAGTCCTCCAGTCCCTTTAGTAATCCTTTAGTTACTGTTCCAAACGCACCAATTACTATTGGTATAATTGTCACCTTCATGTTCCATAGTTTTTTCAATTCCCTAGCAAGATCGAGGTACTTATCCTTCATTTCACATTCTTTCAGTTTTATTCTGTGGTCAGCTGGGACAGCAAAGTCGACTATTTTGCAAGTTCTCTTCTTTTTGTTGATTATTATTAGGTCTGGTCTTCTGGCCGAGATTCGGTGATCCGTGTGTATGTTAAAGTTGTATAGGAGTTTATGTGTGTTATTTTCTAGGACAGAAACTAAAAACGGCACAATATCAATTAGCAGGCATATATATAAAGGAACACACTGAATACATTCAAAATCAGATAGATAAGATTAGAGACTCGGTGGAAGATAGACAATCTAGGATAGCCTGGCAAACAATACATGAAGTGAGTAGAAGAAAGAACACAGCCAAAGCAACACTGAAAGCAGCAAACCAGCAAGAAAGAATAAAACTGTGGAAACAGCACTTCGAAAACTTACTAGGAAACCTACCGAAAATAATAAATGAACCAATCACCAGAATAATTAGTAAACAATTAGACATTAAACTAGGACCGTTCACACAAGAAGAACTCGACTTGGTTCTCAGAAAAATTAAAAATAGGAAAGCTGCAGGGCTGGACGAAATTCCCCGGAAGTATGGACGACCAGACAATTCGACGACATACTGCTCCGACACTGCAACGCAGTATACAATCAAAATCCGATAGATAGATGGATGAAGGGATGCATACTCCCCTTCCCTAAAAAGGGGGACCTCGGATTAGCCAAAAACTACTGAGGCATAACACTTACATCCATAGCAGCTAAAATCTACAATGCCCTACTACGAAACCGCATAGAACCCAAAATCGACAACATACTTAGGAAAAACCAAAATGGCTTCCGAAGAAATAGATCAACGACCTCACAAATATTAACCATCCGTAGAATCCTTGAAGGTGTACGGGCAAAAAAACCTACAAGCGACATTAATGTTTGTTGAATTTACCAAGGCCTTCGATTCCATTCACAGAGGAAAGATGGAACAAATCCTACTAGCGTACGGCATACCTAAAGGAACTGTAGCGGCAATAACGATTCTCTATAGAAACACTAAAGTAAAAGTACGATCACCAGATGGAGACACAGAATACTTCGACATTGTAGCAGGCGTACTACAAGGGGACACGCTGGCTCCGTACCTCTTTATCATTTGTCTAGACTACGTACTTAGAACATCGATTGACAAAATCAGAGAGAATGGCTTCGAACTGACGAAGAAAAGAAGCAGAAGGTACCCCGCAACAACAATTACCGACGCCGACTACGCCGATGACATAGCGATACTGGCAAATACACCTGACCAAGCTGAAACACAACTACATAGTTTGGAACGAGCAGCAGCAAGCATAGGCCTCTATGTTAATGCACATAAAAGGGAATATATGTGCTATAATAAAGCGGGGGACATCTCCACTCTAGAAGGAATCCCTCTTAAACTAGTAGACAAATTCACTTACCTAGGAAGCAGCGACGATTCAACCGAAAAGGACATCGAAACGAGGTTAGTGAAAGCATGGACAGCTATCAATAGGCTATCGATTATATGGAAATCAGACCTAACCGATAAAATGAAACGCAGTTTCTTCCAGGCAGCGATTACATCGATACTGCTATATGGCTGCACTACATGGACGCTAACAAAACGGCTGGAGAAGAAGCTAGACGGCAATTACACAAGAATGCTACGTGCAATCTTAAACAAGTCCTGGCGGAAACACCCCACAAGACACCAACTGTACGGCCACCTGCCCCCTATCACGAAAACTATTCAAGTTAGACGAACCAGACATGCAGGACACTGCTGGAGAAGCAGGGACGAACTCATAAGAGATGTACTCTTATGGACCCCCACACATGGCCGTGCAAAAACAGGACGACCAGCACGAACATACATTCAGCAGGATACGGGATGTTGTCCTGAAGACCTACCTAGAGCGATGAACGATAGGGAGGAGTGGCGAGAGAGGGTCAGGGGTATCCGTGCTACCAGCGCGATGATGATTATGATGATGATGATGATTATTGTTATTATTAATTTACTCCTTTCATAGTTTTTTTACTGCTGTGACCTGATGGTTGATGGAGTTTGAGTGACAGCAAGTTCCTCAAGTCTTTTCAGTATTCTGACTGATCTCAATTATGCTGTAGTTTGTATGCTTTCCACTTGTCCTCTTATTTCCGGGTCATCCAGTTCCTTTAACAATCGTTTTGGGATTGTTCCAAGTGCACTAACCTCAATTTTTATCACCGTCAGCTACATGTTTTATGTTTTTTCCGTTCTCTAGCAAGTTCCAGGTACTTATCCTTCTTTTCGCTTTCTTTTATTTTCACTCGGGGGTCTACCGGGACGGTAAATTTCACTATTCGAACTCATATGAAAATTTCAAAAGATTTCAACTTGTCTGTCTTGTTTAATCCAACATATATTTATAAATTATTAAATCTTTTTAAATCTTAATTTAATTATTTAATCTATTTTAATCTTACTTTAATTATTAATCTATCTAATCTTAGTTTAATTTAATTAACTTATTCAATCCAAAACACACACACACACACACACATATATATATATATATATATATATTCGGTTGAGGCTATAGAATACACAGATTGCATCTCTGCAGAGGAGTAAGACCCCAACCCTGTGAGTGTCCTGTATACGACGCTAAATAATCTGATGGTAAGGCTCCAGTAATGCTGGAGCTTTGGGGAAAGCGGAGTAACCTTTCATTGCCGTTGTTCCCCGGTCAACACTGACCCGGAGATGTAACACCTGATAGGGTCCTATCTCTGGGTCAAATAGAACTGTTTAACATTTAAATTGTACGCAAACAAATGATTCATGCTGAATTGAATTGTTTTAAATAGAACTGTTTGATCATTCAACTGGGTGTAAGTAAATGACTGATGATTAAATCTTTTGTTAGTGATAACTAGAAATAATTGAGATTATGAAACTGTCAGTGAAGAAATGAGTAATGTTTGTTTAATTTCTTTCTTTAATGGCATATCAACATTTGTAGGTTACTTAATGCCGAAGCTATTCTCCTCGAAGAACAGTAGTCCCGGGGTACTCTCATAGCTGAGATAGTAATGTTGAATAGAATAATTAGGGTTAAATAGCATTAAATAAAACTATTTAACTCGGTGCAAAGTGTTTTAGAACGTTATCAACAAAACGTGTTTACAAATCGTATATATCTAATGTATATGTATAAAGTGGATTTGGCATTGCATAACCTAAAATGGTTGATGCGCCATAAAACCAAACCAAACCAATTCATATATATTAAATATATGTGTATAAAGAGGATTTGGCATTGAACAAGCTAAAATAGTTGATGTGTCATAAAACCAAATCAAACCAAACCCCAACCTAATCAAAGAAAATTAAAAGCATACAAAGTCTTTCGTTTTGGAATATTCATGTCTTGTTTGTTAATAAATTGTATTGATCTGTCTAAATTGTAATTTTTCGATCGATACTTTAGAGTAGCATTACTTATTAGCAAAATCACAGATAATATTTTTACAGACTCTTTAGAGTACAGATGCTTATATATATATATATATATATATATATATATTAGATAGATAGATAGATAGATAGATGTGTGTGCGTCTGAAATTGATAGACGTTATATTATTGAAATATATCATCATCATCATCATCATGTCGTGCCGCTAGCACGGATATCCCTGACCCTCTCTCGCCATTTCTCCCTATCATTCATTGCCTCTGGTAGGTCATCAGGGCAACATCCCGTATCCTCACATAGCTGCTGTATGCATGTTCTAGCTGGTCGTCCTGCTTTTGCTTTGCCATATGCGGGGGCCCATAGGAATACATCCCTTTTTGAGCACGTCCTTACTTCTCCAGCAGTGTCCTGCATGTCTGGTTCGTCCAGCTTGGATAGTTTTCGTGATGGGAGGCAGATGGCCGTATAGTTGGTGCCTTGTGGGGTGTTGCTGCCAGGATATATATATATATATATATATATATATATATCGACGTATGACGATCAATCACTTCTGTTAAAGATGCGAGCCCTACGACTACCTATGGAAGAGATCTTTATATAGTGTTTAATGTGTTTGTAGAATAAGCCAAACTTTTTGGATAAACTGATAACAAATAAAAAGTAGATCAAATTACTATAGATTTTGAATTTAGTGTTTTTCCAACTCCCATATTATTTAGTCAAACAAAGCTAGAAAATCAGGCTTCCCTTCTATTTTTACCTATAGCTCAAAGAAGATAAGATGGTTTGGGGATTTTCTTTAGGGCATTAGCAAAATGTGAGATGCAAACAACCTCGTCTAATATTTCAAAGTCCAGTCCTTTATTTCAATACGCTTAAAATGCTTAAATTGATAATATAAAGCGATTTTTTTGCAACTAAATAATAATTTGTGACATGTACTTTATGTAGATTGTCATTTTTCTATCATTTAAATCCCCGATATAATAGTGATAGAATTGGAATCCTTCACTTTTTCGGAAATAGAAGCGTCAATATCATCTGGGATCGCTGATGCAATGGGCAACTGCAGCCGTAGATTTTTATCATTATGACGAGTTTTTTTTACACTAGCGTTAGCTGACGATCTCTCACTGGAATCTTAGTGACAGCAAGTCACCTCAAGTGTCTAGGACTCGTCTTAGTATTCTAGCTGATTGTAGTATGCAGTCGTCTTGATTGTCTCCGCATGTTATCTGATTTCAAAATCTTCCAGTTTCTTTACCAAGTTTTGGGGATAGTTCCGCGCTCACCAATGACAATTTATTTTTTACTCCTTTGAGAGTTTTTTAACGCCAGCGTTTGCTGATGGTTTTTCATTGGAGTTTGAGTAACAGCAAGTCATCTCAAGTCTCCAGGCATCTCCTCTATATTCTGGCCGATCCTTATAATGCTGTAGGTGATCTCTACTCGTGCCCATTTTGCAAGTCTTCCATTCTCTTTACAAATTGTTCAAGGGTTTCCCAAGAGCACCAACCACAATTGGTTTCTCCCTAGTTTGGATTTCTTACAATTCTTCATCGGGTTTTTACTCAAAATCTAGAATGATGAAAGTCAGTAATAATACGTATCCCATCTAAATAGCTTCTTTTTTATTGCCTCTCTTGGGTATTATCATTATTATAGTAAGTTTTTCTTTCTAGATTTAACTGATAGTTTTTTCATTGAAGTCTGAGTGACGAGAAGTATCATCAGGCTTTCAGGACCCTTCAAAGAATTCAAGCTGATTTTAACACCACTGTAGTCTGAATCGACTCCATTCTATCTCTGATCCCCAGTTCCCCCAGTCTCCTTTCCAGGTTTTTAAAAAAATATTCGAAGCGCTCCAACGACTATTGATATCACTGTCACTTTCAGCATGTTAAAAATGAAGTCTCTTGCAAAATTCCCAGTGGACCAGCTTCACCACTCATTTCTACCAGCTCTTGTATTCCTTTTCTGCCAGTTTGCTGTTCTCGTTTATTGAGCGACTGTTTCCTCTCTCTCTCTCTCCTTCCCCCTCTCTCTCTCTCTCTCCCCAAACACACTGGTTATTCATTTGCATATTAATTTATTTCAACTTTGATATAATTAGTATTTATGGTGAAATGTTTGGCGTCTATTAATATTGATTAAATTTCTTCATTTAGGTTTTATCTGCATAACTATCCCTAGTAGAATTTTCTTAGTTTGTCACTTGAAGTATAGTTGCGTTCTGGTTAGGGAACGCTTGTAATATTAAGTAAAGGACAAACCTCGATATGAGAGGAAATAGAGATATATTCTCAGGAAAAAGTATATACAACAGAGAGACTATTTGTAGACAAGAACATAGGATTAGTGAATACAGAATAAAGATATAGTCCAACGATAATATTGGCTTCCGTTATTACGGTAGCAAGTAAGGTGATCTAGTGCGATCTCCAGTCTCCAACGCTCTAATACTATTCCTCTAAGAAGCTGCTCTTCATCTTCTAGTCCAACGATAGTATTGGCTTCCGTTATTACGGTAGCAAGTAAGGTGATCTAGTGCGATCTCCAGTCTCCAACGCTCTAATACTATTCCTATAAGAAGCTGCTCTTCACCTTCTAGTCTGCCCTGGTATTAGTAGCTACTGCTATATGTGGCAGATGGACTAGTTCATTGTGTAGAAAAAGGTGGGTGATACCCAACAAGTATAGTTGTTTTTCGTTTCATTTGTTTTAATTTCAAGATTTTACGTATGTTGTAGTACTTAATTTCTTTCTGTTGCTATTGCCTTTACTGTCTGTCATTATAAATCTTTTGTTGGATGTTTTTGCCTTAATGCTGCCGAGAGTATTTCCTACCGTCTTTTCTCAAAAGTGTCAGCCTTTGTGCACAGTCATCAGTTTCCGTATTCTATGGATGATTTTTCTGAGTTCCTTTCTTGTCAACTTTTAGAAGGTTCCAGGGTATCTGACTAGGGAGACTTTGATTAGATTTCTGCTGCTGAGCTTAATTTCAGGAAGTATTTTCTTGAGTACAGCTTTTTAACTATTTCCTTCATCTCTATTTACTAATTGCTCAGTCGGCTGGGGCTGTAGAATACATCAACTGCACCTCTGCGGAGGAGTAAGACCCCCGCCCAACGAGTGTTCTCTATATGACACTAAACAATCTGGTGGTCAGGTTCCAGTAATCCTGGAGCTTTGGGGAATACACAGTACCCGGAGGAGTAGCACCTGATAGGGTCCTATGTATGGATTAGACAGAAATATACAGCGTACGTATGCTAAACTGAATTGCTTCAAATAGAAATGTTTTGACATTTAAACTGCGTACTAATTCTAAACTGAATTGCTTGAAATAGAACTTTTTTTGACATTCAACTGTGTGTTGACAAAAATTATACTTATACTAAACTAAATTAATTGAATTAGAACTGTCTGACTAAACTGAATAGCTTGAAATAGAACTGCTATTTTAATAAAATGCATTTGGCATTAAATAACCTACAAAGCTTAATATGATATAAAACTCAAACAGACAAACAAACAAACAAACAAATCTATTTACTGGGGTTTTCCTAATTGGGTAGTTCTTATGTTATATTTGCTTCCTTTTTCATTTCTTCATTCAAAATTCAATTTCGACGAGTTGGTTGAAGATAATGACAGTTTATTTTAGAACATGTTGTTCTTTTTCTTTTTTCAATTGATTATTCTACAACTTGCGAGGTTTTCATAATAGTGTTAGCTGATGAACTTTCATTGGAGAGACAGCAAGTTTCCTCGGGTATCGAGGACTCTTCGCTGTATTCTGGCCTATATCAACAATGCCGTCGTTTGAATAGTCTTGATTCATCCTTTGATGTCCATCTCTCCCAGTCTCTTTTGAAAGCCTTTAGAGACCAATCCAAGCGCGCCAATTACACTGAATATCATTGCCACCCTCATATTCGAAAGCTTTCTTAACTCTCTGGCAAAGTTTAAGTATTTATCTCCCTTTTCGCTTTCTTTAATTTTCACTCTGTGGTCTGCTGGAACAGGAACTGTGGCATTTTCTTTTTTTTTAATTATCAGTAGGTGTGCTCTCCTGGCCAGGTTTAGGTGATCTGTTGTATCTCAAAATTCCAGAAAAAATTAGAAATCTCATTTACCAAGATGGATCCCGATTTTGCGTGTACCATTTGGAAGAATGGCTATATTTCAATTTCTTGCACAATTCCTAATATATCACCTTTCCTTCCCACGCGTGACTTATACTGCCTTAGTACTAGTTTGATACTTTCGCATTTAATGTGATTAATAGTTTCGTCTCAGCTACTACGTAATCTTCAATTCATATTTCGTTCTGTATTATTGATTTCTGCTTAAATATAAATCGGTCCTCATAGGGTTATTTTGTGCTGCTATTAGAAGAAATTCACTTTCTCTCTTGATGTTTCCCTTTCATAGACATGTCAAGGTCTTCTTAAGCAAGATTCCATCAGTTTGTTGCTTGAAATATCCATACAGTTGTTTTTCTTTCCCTTCCTGTTTTCTACTTATAGTCGTTCTATTTGTCCTTACCTTGTCAGTGCTATTACTGGCTGCTGTAATAAGTCTTTCTTTGCTTTTTCCATTCTAGTCTTGACCTCCACATATTGACGCATCCATACTATCTTCAATGCTGGTGAGTCTTCTTACTCTTTCTTTTCTTTACACTTATAATCTGTCAATGCCACCTTTCAAATGTAAGACCTTATGCATTGTCATTACCTTCCTTGTCTTTTTGTCCGAATTCCTCCCTGGAACATTTAAGAACGTTACTGAGTATCTTATAAGGGGCAAATCCTGATGTTAGGTGGTGCATTCAATCAGACTTTTTGTACAGCCATTCAAAATTATCGTAGACTCTTGAAAATTCAGTATGTTATTGCTATACATCTTATGAGATGACTGACCAATTTTTTATGATTTCAGCTTCAAATAAACAACTACAGTAGGATTTGAATAAACCTTACTAAAGCCTGATTGTCACAGCTAGTGAATTTCAAAAATGCAATCTGGACGTGAAAAGGAACGATATGCAGTAAAATTCTGTTTTAAACTTGGAAAAAATGCCACAAAAACGTATGGAATTCTTCAGACTGCTTTTGGAGCATCTTTCACGAATCGAGCATCAGTTTGTGAGTGGCATAAGAGATTCAAGGAAGGCACGGAGTCTGTGGGGGATGTTGAGAGGTGTGGGAGGAGTAAGGAAGTCAATACACCAGAGTTGATTGGTCAAAGGGTTAGGGTTAGGGTTACTATGTTGAGGTTTTAAGGGAATTCAGGAAGTGATTCCGTCGGAAGAGGCCAGCACTCTTCAAATCGGCTCAGTGGCATTTCCAGCAGGACAATGCACCAGTACACAACTTCATCCTTGTCACAGACATTTTGAGCAAGATGGGCATCAAGACAGTTCCTCAGCCTCCCTATAGTCCAGACCTTGCTCCTTGTGACTTTTGGCTATTCCCTAAACTCAGAGGCTGTCGTTAGGAGACAATTGAGGAGATGAAAGAAGCTGTGACGAAGGTCATTGACACGCTCACACAAGAGGACTTCCATGGAGCCTTCAAAAAGTTGTTGGAACGGTACAACAAGTGCATTGCAGCCGGAGGAGATTACTTTGAAGGGGACTAGTGTTTCATGTGTGCACAATCAATAGAATTGCCCATACGAAAAAAGTCAGGAAACCTTTTTAATGGTCCTTGTAGTTCGCTTGATGAGATTTCTACTGAAATGCATGGTTTCAGGAAACTTTCTCGTTTGTCTGAGGTACTTCTTGCTATTTTTCTTTCACCTTTACTTGTTTATTGATGTCTGCTTCCAATATTCCCAAGTACTTGTATTTTTCATTTCCTCCAACAGTTCTGATTATTTCTTGATTTATTATTATTATTATTATTATTACACTCTTTGCGATTTTTTTCGCACCTGTGTTCGCTAGTAGTCTTTGACTGGGGTCTGAAAGACAGCAAGAAATCTTGGGTCTCCAAAATTCTTTCAATTATTCTAGTCAATGTCAACAATGCTGTCGTGCAAATAGTCTCGATTCATCCTCTGATTTCCAGTTCCACTAGCTTCTTCTCCAAGGGGTTAACCAACTATTATTGTTATCCTGTCACCATCATATCAAACAACTTTTCTGTCCTCAAGCAAGATCCAAATATTTCTTTGTTCTTTCACTTTCTTTCATTTTCGCTGCATGGTTCGCTAGAACTGCAAAATCGACTAGATGACACGTTCTTTTTTTTTCCTTTTAATTACCAATTCTGAATGAGACTAAATGGTCGGTTTGTATCTCATAGTTTTAAAGGATTTCATACGTTTACGTTTCTAAGGCAGATTCTGGCTTGTGCATATACCATTTGTTAGCATGGTCAAATTATAATTTCTTGCACATTTCCCTGTGGATCACCTTTCCTTTCCAGTCATACCTATTATTATTATCATTATAATACTCCTTGCCAATTTTTCTGACCAATGTTAGTTGGTGGTTTTTACTGGGGTTTGGGTGACAGCGTCTCTCCACAGGTGTGCAATTCTTTTACTGTGTATTCTAACTTGTCTTAACAATGCTGTGTTCCGGATGGTCTCAGTTCTTCTTATTTCCAGTTCCTCCAGTTTTTTTCCCAAGTCTTTGAGGACCGTTCCTTGCGCAACAACCAAAACTAATATCACAGTCACCTGCATGCTCCATCGTCACTCAACGTGAATTTTTCACTGGTCGGTGTAAGAGCAAGTATCGTCAGGTCTTCAAGATTCTTTTGAGTATTCTATCTGATTTTAATACTTCTGTGATCTGAATGGTCTTAAATTTGCCTTTTCCTCAGATCCCTAATTTCCCCAGTCTTTTTTACTGGCCTTTTGTGACTCTTATAAGATAACCAAATACAATTGTCATCAATGTTAATTTCATGTTCTACAGCATTTTCAGCTCTCTGGCAAGATCCAAATATTAGTGCATCTTTTCGATTTCTTTTATTTTCACTCTGTGTATGTATTCAAACTACAACTAAGTCGTGGTCATCACTAAAATACGAGAGACACTAGCTTTCCAGGACACTACTAAGTATTCTATGCAATCTCAACCGTGCTATCGTTTCAACAGTCTCACTGAAATACGAGAGAGACCTTACCTTTCAGGAACACTATTAAGTATTCTATGCAATCTCAACCGTGCTGTCGTTTCAACAGTCTCACTGAAATACAAGAGAGACCCTAGCTTTCCAGGACACTACTAAGTATTCAATGCAATCTCAACCGTGCTGTCGTCTCAACAGTCTTAATACATCTCCGAAACAAGAGTCTTCACTGTTTTTTTTTGGGGGGGGGGTCATATTTCTTTGAGATTGTTCCAAGTGAAATTAGTATTAGTGCGAACACTGTCGTCTTCATATTTCATAGTTGTTGTTTGTTTTTTGTTTTTTTGTTCGTTTTTGTTTTGTTCTGTTTTCTTTCCTGTTTTTTTGGTAAGATCCATTAAGTCTTTCGCTTTCTTTTCATTTCACAAAATGGCTGGCTAAACTGGAGAAGTCCATTAGTTAATATATGTTTCGCTTTGCGTTACCTATTGCAAGGTCTATTCTGGCCTGAATAGTTTGTTGCTGTGACCCAACAACACAGTAATTATTTAGTTTGGTTTGGTTTGGTTTTATGGTATATCAACCATTGTAGGTTATTTAATACCAAATCCTATCAATACATATATATTAAATATACAGGATTTCGTTCAGTGGGGTTTTATGGCATATCAACCATTGTAGGTTATTAAATGCCAAATCCTATCAATACATATATATTAAGTATACAGGATTTCGTTGGGTTGGGTTTTATGGCATATCAACCATTGTAGGTTATTTAATGCCAAATCCTATCAATACATATATATTAAATATACAGGATTTCGTTGAGTGGGGTTTTATGGCATATCAACCACTGTAGGTTATTTAATACCAAATCCTATCAATACATATATATATTAAATATACACGATTTCGTTGAGTGGGGTTTTATGGTATATCAACCATTGTAGGTTATTATACCAAACCATATCTATACATATATTAAATATACAGGATTTCTTTGGGTTGGGTTTTATGACATCCTATTTATACGTATATATTAGATATATATGATTTGGTTTGAAGTAATAGCATATGAACCATTGTTGGTTATTTTATGTCAAATCCTGTTTTTCCATTTATATTTATAAAATACATGATTTGTAAAGGTATTTTGAAGCTATAACTTTTAATTTAACCTGAGTTCATTGTTGTTTTTTTTGGGGGGGGTTAGTTGTTGTATTTTTATTTATTTATTTTTTGCACATTTTTAAATGGCTTCGAGCATTTTTATCTAACAAGAATAATCATATTTACTAGTAATCATCTGTTTGAGCACATTTAAATGTATATAGATAGGATTTGTATTTGAATTTTTAAATCAGTTAGAACTAGTTTGTTTGAACATGAGTATTGCTACAGTTTTTACACAGTGAAATGGTTCAAATTATTGAAACACTAATAATTTTATTCAGTATTAATGATGTGTTAATGAAGTGTTTACAAGTACGAGGTACCTTCAATAAGTTTCCAGATTTTTTTTTTTTTTTTTTTGTATGGGCATTTAAAATTGTCGTTGACTCTTGAAAATTCAGTATGTTATTGCTATACATCTTATGAGATGACTGACCAATTTTTATGATTTCAGGTTCAAATGAACAGCTACAGCAGGCTCCCTTTTCGATAGCTACGACACCGAGGTGTAGGAGAGGGCGCTACTCCTTTCCCACTTCACCCTTGATACGTACCTTATATTGCTGAGTGTTAAACAATGAGGTATCAAGTACCATTTTTAAAGACTTTGGTATGACGCGACCTGGGATTGAACCCAGGTTTCCCGGGTCATTGGCGAACACTCAACCCACAAGGCCAATTAGCTGGTGGGGGGTGGGTGGGGGTTCTTATTCTCGTAATAACGGAAATTATAACAGATATACCTCTGGTAATTAGAATGCTTCCCTTCTTTCTAAATAGAGGCATAAACATCATCAGCTGTTAGAATGAGAACCCAACGGTTTCAGGGATCGTCTAGTAATTATTGATTATCCTATCATTGTTGTTGTTATTGTTTTTATATTCATCCTTTTAATGGGATTCGACATATTCATCTTACCTCCATTATAAAAAGTAATAGAGTTTGTATCAGAAGGTTTTTTTTTCTTATCCCATTTCTATGGCAGAAGATGACAGTAGTAGTATTTGCAGCAGTAGCAGTGAAAGTAGTTAATAGTTGTTGTTTTTATTGTTCCTTGCTGAATTAACAATAGATGTTATATTAGTAACAATAGTGACATTGGTTGAACACAGTGATGGTATTTGATGCTGTGCTTCTCTCAGTGATGATGTCAGTCCGCCCCTTCAACAAATCATTTTCTCCTCGTCATCCTCGTACCCTCGTCTTTTTCTTCTTTTTTATTTATTTATTCATTTTTTTTTTATTTTTGTCTAAGCAATTGCAAAAGTAGTTGCATAAATTGATCTAGTAGTAGTAGTACTAGTAGCAGTAGTAGTGGTAACTGAGGTCGTATTTCTAACAGCTGTTAATACATGTGTAATTCTCGTGAGAAATATTGTTAAAGGGATCGTAGTTGATGCTTGTGTAGTAGTAGTGGTAGTAGTAGTAGTAGTTGTAGCAGTCGTAGTATTAGTAGTAGTAGTAGAAAGACAGTATAGTAGTATTAAACTCAAATTAACATCACAAATAGAATTCGTTGTCATGGAAACAGTACTAGTTTCTGGAGAGTATATATATATACATATGTATATATATATATATATATATATATATATATATATATATATATATATATGTATGTGTGTGTGTGTGTGTGTGTGTGTGTGTGTGTGTGTGTGTGTGCAAATATGAAAAACAAGGTATTGAGAAGACGATTTTATTTATATTGAAATTAATGGCTAATGTTGAATGCTTCGGTTTTTACATCAAACCATCATCAGGGATTAACTGAGTGCTGTTGTATCTTCTAAATTGCATCTAATTTCTTGTATACATATATATATATATATATATATATATATATATATATATATATATATATATATATATATGCTTATTTACTAAGCATACTCTGGGTCTGAAGTATGGGGCCAGAAGTGGGAATCGAACCATCAGTAGTCGGCTAATCTATATTGCTGACCATTATACCACCTAAGGTACCCTATATATATATATGTATGTATGTATGTATGTATGTATTTAATATAACATGTAATTAGTAACTTAAAGACCGCCTTTGACGACCATCAGTTCTATGTCTACGATCATCCTTTTTATCGGAATCATTTTTATCATCAAATACTTTCAAACCTGGGAAAGCCGTCAATTTAATAGTTATCTCCCTTGAAAAAATAATGATTATGTTGTAACCTGTGCGCATATCTGACATAATAAGCCGTAAAATCGATTGAGAGTTTGCTTATTCTCTGAAATTGAGCATCTTATTACAAACAGATTTTTCGCGACGATGTGTGTTATTATTTTTACTCCTTGAGAGTTTTAACGTCAGCTTTAGCTAATGGTCTTTCACTGGAGTTTGAGTGACAACAAGTCTCCTCAAGTCTCCAGGTCTCTTCTCAGTATTCTGGCCAATCTCAGCAATATTGTAGTTTGGATGGTCTCCACTCGTCCTCTTTTTTCCAAGACCCCAAATCATTTTACCAATCCTTTGGTAACTATATCCAGAGCATCAATTACAATTGGTATAACCGTCGCTTTCATATTCCACAATGTTTTCAATTTCCAAGCAAGGTAGGATTACTTATCCTTCTTTTCGCTTTCTTTCTAATTAACTCTGTGGTCAGCAGAGACAGTAAAGTCAACAATTCTACAAGTTCTTTTTTTTTTGTGATAATTTTAATGTCTGGTGGTCTGTCCGAGATTAGGTGATCCGTTTGTATCTCAAAAACCTTTGTGCACCAATCACAATTGGTATAATTATCACCTTCATGCTCCATTTTTTAAAAATTTCCTAGCAAGGTCGAGGTACTTATTCTTCTTTTCACTTTCCTGCAGTTTTATTCTGTGGTCAGCCGGGACAGCAAAATCGACACTTTTGCAGGTTCTCTTTTTCTTGTTGATTATTATAAGGGCTGGTCATCTGACCTAGATTAGGTGATCTGTTTGTATGTCAAAGTCCCAAAGAAGTTTATGTGTGTCATTTTCCAGGACAGGTGCTGGGTTGTGCATATACCATTTGTTCTTATGGTCAAATTTAAATTTTTTGCACATTTCCCAGTGGATCACCTTCCCACCTCATCGTATCTTGTCTTATACTCCTTCTGTGCTAATTTGCTGCATTCACTTATTATGTGATTGATCATTTCGTCTCTATCACCACATAACCTACATTTGCTATTTTGTTGCGTCTTATCTATTCTCGCTTTGATTTGCTCGGTTCTTATGGCGTTGTTTTGTGCTGCAATTAGGAGAGATTCTGTTTCTCTTTTCTTCTTCTTCTTCTTCTTCTTCTTCTTCTTCTTCTTATTATTATTATTATTATTATTATTATTATTTCACTCTTTGTAAGTTTTTCCCACCAGCCGTAACTGGTGTTTTTCACTGGAGTTCGAGTGATAAGAAGTCTCTTCAGATCTCTTTCAAGTATTCTTGCTGATCTAAGCAATATCGCTGTCTGAACAAAATCCCTTCTTCCAACGATTTCTAGTTCCTCCCATCTTTTTTTTCCAGTTTCTTGGAGTTTATTCCAGAAGTTGCTGCTATGATTATTATTTTTGTGGCCTTTTTAATTTTCTATGATCTGCTGGAAAGACGATGGCTACGAGGTGACATATTTGTTCTGGTTGGTTGCCATTCTGACCGAGATTAGGTGATCCATTTTTATCTCAAAATATCATTTGCCGGTATGGTTGAATTCTAGTCGCTTGCACAATTCCCATAGGATCCCCATTCCCACCTAGTCATACCTTGTGCCGTACTCCATCTCTAACCGTTTGCAGCATCTATTGCTTTGTACAAGTATATCCTCACACATTTGCTTTTCTCTACGCTCTATTTAATTATCTTCCTGAGGGTGTGGTGGCTAGAGTACTAGACTGAGGCTTGGAATTAAACGAGTCCAAACTCTAGTCACGCTATTACGTTCTTTTACCATTTAAAAACTTTGATAAAGGCATGAAACCCTTCATCCATCCAGCTATAGGTTAAATACAACCACTGCTCTTCTTCAACTAGGATGGCTTTGGCATGTTATAACCCACAAAGGTTGATATGCCATGAAACAAAAAAGTAAATGTCCGGCAAGATTTTCACCCCAGTTTTAACTGGAGGCTTTTTTCTGAAGTCTGAATAACAGTAAGTCAATTCATGTCTCCAGTGCATTAGCCACTACTCCACAGAGATCCCTTATTTGAATTAAATAGGAATTCCTGATATCATGTAACGTTATTCCCTAACAACTTAGCATAAAATAACACAAGATAACTTGACATGCCATTAAAAGCACCCAAATTGTCTATTCAGTTCAATTCCATCTTCAGTTTTTACCACATATCAATCACTGTCGTCGGTCTTCTTGCTCTAACATTATCACCGATGATCCCTGAAAAAATTCCTAATTAGATTAAGATCAGAATTTTGGACGCGCCATGCAATTATCGTATTCAGCTTCAAAGAATTGTTTTAACGTTTTTGTATTATGACGCGAAACATTATCTTACATAGAGATAGATACAGAGTTAGAAGGGTGCTCGCGTAGAAAGGACAACAAACTGTTCAATAATATTCTTAAACATTCCAGTAACCGAGCGAGAAGATCAACAACAGCGACATATAACATCTACTTCGCTAATGTGTTACCTCTTCGAAATTTAGCAGATTTTTTTTCGCACATTTGGTAAGCAATCTCTCACTTTTACGCGGTCTGACGTATTGCTTGCTGTCAGAACCAACCAAATTAAACTTACTTTTATCGCTGACGATCACACTTAGCCAATTTCATCAGGCTAGACAAGATGCTTGTTTGCCCAGGTTAGTCTAGCTTTTTGGCTATTCCTACCGATGTGTGGTTTGACAGCTGAAAAAAGAGCATGAAGCCCAGCTTCTCATAGAAGACGTGACCCTATCTGTGGAGTCACTTTCAGACTAATTTGTTCAATTACTTTATGGTTATTGCCTGTTGTGCGTCAAAAGTATCCTTTGTGTGAAATCTTTGAGTCGCATGGTTTTGCCAAGGAGACATGTAACTTATCCCCTGTCTTAGTTTAGGTTCTTTGAATAAGCCATCATCATTACAAAACCTTAATATCCTTGAAAGTATACACTTAGGCTGGAGAAGCAGGAACGAACTCATAAGTGATGTACTCTTATGGACCCCCACACATGGCCGTGCAAAAGCAGGACGATCAGCACGAACATACATTCAGCAGCTATGTGAGGATACGGGATGTTGTCCTGAAGACCTGCCTGGGGCGATGAACGATAGGGAGGAGTGGCGAGAGAGGGTCAGGGCTATCCGTGCTACCAGCACGACATGATGATGATGATGATGATACACTTAGATTAATAAACTTATTTTGCAAGTGCAGACATAGTCATCTCTTGAATTACAACTCCCCTCCAAAAAAATCTGAATATGATCACAGGTAAAAAATCATACCAGGGTGAAGAAAAGAAATAAGGGATCTTCATGAGTACATTTACTAAAAATACCGGACATTAGCATAACGGTTACAGTGTTTGCCAATGACCTGAGAGACCTGGGTTCAATCCCAGGTCGAGTCATTCCAAAGACTCAAAAAAATTGGTACTTGATGCCTCCTTGCTTAACACTCAGCATTATAAGGTAAGGATCAAGGGTAAATTTGGTCAATCCTGGAAAAGGAGTAGCGCTCTCCCCTACACCTTAGTGTAGTTGCTATGGGAATAAGAGCCTTCGGGACACCCTTGACTACGGTCGCCAAATTTACTTACTTATAAATATCTTTATAACAGAACAAAAATCGCTGGATCAAGTTGACGATATAAGATATAGTACATCAAGCAGAATGTTTGATTAGATGTGATGACCACTAATGGTACGTCATTCGCATACGGCCTGTTCAAAATTATGGATTATTTTAAATGAACGAACTATGTTTAATTAAAAAGTAAAATTAAAGCCTTTTTCTAGAAGAATTTATTGAAATGTCTTTAGAACGTGAAGTGAAGTCTATGTGTATATTCAAAGGAAGCGGATATTATTGTATGAACGCAAAACTGTGGCAAAATATCCCAATGTTTCTGCTGCCGTTGACCCTATTTTACTAGTTTTGCTGTATATCGGGGTAGAAAGTGAAAACAACACTTATTTATAAAAATTTAAACGTTCTTTTAATTTACGAACGGTCAAAATTGCTTGCGCGCGCGTGTGTGTGTGTGTGTGTGAGAAAGAGAGAGAGAGGGGGGGGACCGCAAGGGTTTACGCCAAATCTTCAGATTTACGCCAGTTTGCGATACATCTCCGGAGAGGTTAGCTTCTTCGTGCTTCTTTCTTTTGATACAGAGCCGCCTTACAACACCGGGGCCGTCGCCATCCCGGGCTAGTGTCCAAAACGGCATGACTCTACTGACTGACTGTTCTCTCAGCAGACTGACAGTCGACTCCTCGAGGTTGTAAACTTCCATTGTTATGTATTTTCTGGATGTCCACATATTATATCTTCCGGTGCCCTGCCTATGCAATTCACATGGCATTTCCACTGTTCATTGTTTACCTTAGGACACAGCTGCACATCCTGTTTTTTTTAATCCATGTTAACCAGCCTGTCAAAGGTCAAGTGGGTATATGATGAAATCAGGGTTTAGCCATGTGCATTATTTACTAAGCAAATGTAGAAGCACTTTGATCATAGAATGTGCTGATCTGTTGTTCAGACTCACAAATTTACCACATTGTGATGTATTCAGTGCTCACTAAACTCTTTCTTTACGTTAAAAGATAATTCAAGAATTAAAATTGCGTTTGCAATTATAGTTTGCTAATTTTTTTCTTATTACAATTGTTTTAAATACTGTTAATTTAGAAAGGCTTTGTAAAATAATATTCAATTAATTTATTCGGGTGTGAATGAAAATTAAATTTGGTTAAATTGGATGCATAAAGTAAAAAAGTTTGAGAAGCCCAGCGACAGACGAAGTAGAAACATTGCAATGTTGTTATATTTAATCTAGAATTGTTAGATAATTTTTACAGAAATCCCCCATAAATATAAATGACAATGTTAGTTCAATTATTTTGGTCGCTACACTGTTTTTGTAATAAAACGGTTTTATTTTGTAAATGTCTTTTTTCCTTAGTTCATTTTTTTATGCAAATTGAACATTGTGGAGACCAAGGTTTATTGCAATTTTTAGGACGATCGAATGCAGGCAGTTGGATTTCTTTTATTTTAAAACTTTTTTTCTCCATTATTGAATAATTCTGTATGTGCTACAATTCACTCAAGATGAAATATAAATGAGCTCATCTACAGATCAATATCGACACAGGTTCTAAAATAAAAAGTGTTTTAACACAGTCGCCATCATCCTTCCAAGTGTAGCAAATGAATTCTCTTTTAATATATATACATACACTGATAGATAGATAGATAGATAGATAGATCTCTCTAAGGTTGAATAGCGTAACCACAAAGCCAGTGGCGCCTGGTTTCGGCCAGTTTCCCGCATATGCGATCAGACCAACTGAGCACTACTCCAAGGTTATCGCTTTAAATAATTTTGAGTGGTGCATGATGGGAAGAGTAGATTATTAGGGCATTCTGGGTAGAGAATTTTAGTTTATGACGTGAATATATTGTATCAAATTTGTTATTTGTTAACTTGCGAGGATCATTTTTTTCGTATGGGCACTTTTATTGATAGTGCATACAAGAAACTCTAGTCCCCTTTCGAAGTAATCTCCTCTAGCTGCAATCCTCTTGTCTACCGTTCCAACAACTTATGGAAGGCCCCATGGAAGTCCTCTTGTGTAAGCGTGTCAATGACCTTCGTCAGAACCTCTTTCATCTCCTCAATTGTCTCATAACGACAACCTCTGAGCTTAGGGAATAAGCAAAAGTCAGAAGGAGCAAGGTCTGGACTATAGGGAGGCTGAGGAACTGTCTTGATGCCCATCTTGCTCAAAATGTCTGTGACAAGGATGAAGTTGTGTACTGGTGCATTGTCCTGGTGGAAATGCCGCTGACTCGATTTGAAGAGTGCTGGCCTCTTCCGACGGAATCTCTTCCTGAACTCCCATAAAACCTCAACATAGTAACCCTAACCCTAACCCTTTGACTAATCAACTCTGGTGTTCTGACTTCCTTACTCCTCCCACACCTCTCAACATCCCTCACAGATTCCCTGCCTTCCTTGAATCTCTTATGCCACTCAAAAACTGATGCTCGATTCATGCAAGATGGTCGAAAAGAAGTCTGAAGCATTCCATACGTTTCCGTGGCATTTTTCCAAGTTTAAAACAGAATTTTATTGCATATCGTTTTTCAAAAGTGTCCTCACGTCCAGATTTCTTTTTTGAAATTCACTAGCTGTGACAATCAGGCTTTAGTAAGGTGTATTCCAATTGCTGCAGTAGCTGTTCATTTGAATCTGAAATCATAAAAATTAGTCAGTCATCTCATAAGATGTATAGCAATAACATACTGAATTTTCAAGACGCTACGACTATATTAAATGCCTGTACAAAAAAGTCTGGAAACTTATTGAATGCACCATGCATTTACTTTAATTTATCATTTTCTAGTGAAATTTATTTATCTTACTCTTTTCAGGAGGAGTGGCGAGAGAGGGTTAGGGATATCTGTGCTACCAGCGCGACATGATGATGATGATGAAGTCTCTGCAAATCTACATAGCCTCTTTTTAGTATCCAGACTGCTCTTAATAATGCTGTAGTCGAGTTTTAAGTCCTCTTGTCCCTTTACCAGTTTTGGGGGTTCGGTACAAGTGCACCAACTACAATTGGTATCACCGACATGTTCTACTTCTATAGCTTCCTCTGCTCTCTAGCAAGGTTCAGATATTTATCCTTCTTTTCACCTTCTTTTATTTTACTTTATGATCTGCTGGGACCTCAGAGTCTACAATTCTGCAGGTTCTCTTTTTTTGTTGATATTGACTATTACTAGGTATGGTTTATGGCCAAGATTAAGTTTGGTTTAGTTTGGTTTGGTTTTATGGTATATCAAACGATGTAGGATATTTAATGCCAAATACTTTATATACATAAAAAGTTCTATTTCCACCAATTCAGTTTATCGTGAGTACGCAGTTTAAATATCAAAAACAATTCTATTTCAAACTATTCAGTTTAGTCAACAAAGTTATATGCTTCCATTGCCCAGTCGGCTGGGGCAGTAGAATACACCAACTTCACCTTTTCAGAGGGGTAAGACCCCTCCAACTAGTGTCCTGGATATGACACTAAACAATCTGATGGTGAGATTCCAGTGATGCTGGATTTTCGGGAATGTGGAGCACCCCTTCATTGCCATTGCACCCAGGTCCACTCTGGCCCGGAATGTTAGCACATGATAGGGCCCTATCTCTGGGTTAAATAAAACTAAACTGCATACTTATGCTAAACTGAATTGTTTGAATTAGAACTGTTTGACTAATCTGAATAGCTTGAAATGGAACTGTTTTTGACATTGAAACTGTACTTACGCTAAACTGAATTGTTTAAGATAGAACTATTTTGACATTTAACCGTGTGTAAACAAAATCTATATTAATATTAAACTTAATTGGCAGAATTAGAACTATTTGAATAAACTGAATAGCTTGAAATAGAAATGCTTTTGACAATTAAACTGAGTACTCATGCTACACTGAATTTTTTGAAATAGAACTGATTATTAGCATAACAATGGATTTGGTGTCTAATAACCTACAAAGGCTGATATGCCCTAAAAAAACACACACAACCAACCAAGCAACTAAATGCTTTCAAATATTGCTCTATATCACTAACAATTCAATTAAACACCAGTCATTTATTTACCCACAGTTAAATATAAAATCAGTTCTAAGTAAGCAGTTTGAATGTTGAAACAATTCAATTTCAATCAATTCACTTTAGCCAATACACAGTTTGTTCTATTTGTTCCATAGATAGGACCGTATCAGGTGCCACCTCTCCAGGACAGAGTGGACCCGGGAGCAATGCCAATGAAGGAGTACTCCGCATTCCCCAAAGCTCCAGCATTACTGGAACTTCACCATCAGATTGTGTAGTGTCATACCCGGGACACTCGTTAGAGGAGTTTTACCCCTCTACAGCGATTCAGTCGGTGTATTCTATAGCTCCAGCCGACCGGGCCACCGACATTAGGGGATCAGTTTTTTATCAGAATATTTTATCATTTAGGTGGGTTAATCTTTAGAATCGTTAGTTTTCAGGTGGCTGATGAGAATTTGATTTCATACCTACATTTGGATATAAGATTTGATTGTTTATTTTGACAAAGTCTCAAATAATTTTGTGCACCTCATTATATATATATGTAGATATATATAACTAGGAACTTCTCTTTTTTCTGTATGTTCCATTAAATATGAGACACTGTTTCTTCAGTTTTTTATTGTTTTGTCCACTGGAAACACTGTTCGTCTTGAAGTTTGCTCGGTTGTGCGTCACAGATGGGGATGTAATGATCCTCTCCTTGTCATCATAACAATGGCTGTTTCTCCCACCTCTGACATATAGCATTAAAAGATGTCTCAAGAAGAAGCGTCGGTGCCACAAGGTTTATATCCCAAACTGAACCCGACCAGAGGGCAAGTGACTTCATGGTATGATGTCTGTCCCATTCAAAGGTGACATATCACTTGCTTGGTATTCCGCTTGCAGCTCTAAATATTCTAGTGGCTATATCGTCTCGTAAGCTCAAGACTTTAGAAAATGAGACGCATAAATTAATATCTGGGATTTCCAGAAGTAAAAGGATCTCCTGATCCTGACGATAGCCCAACGTGGCCCGGTTGGCTGGGGCTGTTGAATACACTGATTGTATCTTTGAAGAGGAGAAAGAACTCTTCAACGTGGCCCGCTTGTCTGGGGCTGTTGAATACACCAATTGTATCACTGAAGTTGGCTAAGACCTCCTTAAATTTTCCCGGTCGGCTTGGGCTGTAGAATACACCAATTGCATCCCTGCAGAGGGGTAAGACCTCCTCAACGTGGCCTGGTTGGCTGGGGCTGTAGAATACACCGATTAAATTTCTGTAGAGGGTCTAAGATCTCCTCAACGTCACCCTCTTCAGAGATGCAATTGGTGTATTCTAAATCTGTTATCGGGACTCCAACTACGGTTGGCATCTCAGTCCTTTTCACGTTTCGCAGAACCAGGAAAAGCAACCAGATGAACAGTGGATAAGATGTAGAATCGAGACCTTACTGGGGACAACATTGATAAATCAAAAATACTTAGAAGATTCTGGGAAATCTGAAGAGGTCATTGACACCTCAATGATGTCTATCAAGGAAAACTGGCGCGAAAAACTCCTATAGAGAAATAATATAACATAAGTATCCATAGGTCATTTTAGGAAACCAAGTGACAGCTAGTATTCTCAAATATATTTCAATTCCTCAGTACTCTTGTCGATATACATAATATAGAATCTGTTTTGGTTTCTTTGATTATAGGCATATCAACCTTCGTGGGTTATTTAATGCCCAACTATCCCAACAGAAAAACAGCAGTAGTAGAGTTTCAGTTCTGCATTCTATGATCTCTGGTTCTACCTCCAATTGAAGAGACCACTGTATACACTGCTGACACCAAATAAGGTTGAAACAGTCGTCTAGTGGTTCCGTATATCGCACGCAGTGCTTGCCGGATTTTCTGGTTATATAATTTAAATTCTGTTTGAATTGTAATGTTTTGCCGCGACGTAGTTTCCTGCTAATTAAAACTCATTTTCAGAAAATGCTTCTTTATTAGATCAAGTCTTCTTAATGTTGAACAAAAAATACTTTACCCCTTCCTTTTATCCTTTGTAGCCGAAACTCTCCCAAAATTTAACCCGTAGCTGCTTAGTTGATGAGGGGATTCATACCTTTCTCGAGGGCATTCGTCCGAAAGTGAACGTTGTAGGTTGAATGGAGTTCGAACTTGCTTACTATGATATCACAGTCCCAGTACATTAGCCACAACGCCACCTGGGCTATGTGCCACCCAATTTGTGATTAGAGCTTTCTTTCAATTTCCTTCCAATCTCATTTTAGAGTCTCTGACCTTGGGAACTCGATTATAAATGACTTTCGGTTTACTTTAATCTTTACCCTGTGGTCTGTAAGATTATTAACATCTCCTCATATTATCTCTTTCCGTTATTCATAACCATTATATACATTCTTTTATTTATATATCTATTTTTATGGGGTCAGGCAATTTAAGAAATCGTTTCTTTTTTTTCTGGTATTTTTGCGGAGTCTTTCGATTGCGTATGTTTACATAAGCCTATATAGTTATTTATCAGTCGTATACATGTTTACTCGATTTAGGAAGTATGAATGCCATAGTGACTATCTATATTTACCCAACCCCTCCGCTCGGGCAGGATAAGACACAAGGTCAATTTCTAAGCGGAGCTTAACAGGTTTGAATTCAGAGTTTTCCTGCTCCTAGACTAGTTGCCTCGCCAAGGTTGAAGAACCCAGTCTGCCCTACTATTTACCCATAGCTGGAGGGAGAATAATTGGATTCATACCTTTCTTAAGGGTATTAGTGTTATGGGAAATGCTATCATTCTCGTCCAGGGTTTGAACTCGTGTCGCCGTGTCCATTTCCTAGGACGATAAACATTACACCACGGGCACCTCCAAAGTGATTATCATAGTAGGAAAAGGATATTTCAACACCATGGCTCTGGATGAGGACGTTTATGGTCACCTTTGTGTTAATTCCCCTGAGAAAGGCATATATACTTCTCTTTTACAGCTTAGTATGGGTAAATAAGTTGGCGACCGTAATCAAGGGCGACCAGAAGGTTCCCTTTCCAAATAGCTTCTACACCGAGGTGTAGGGGAGGGCGCTACTACTTCCCCTGGATTGCTCTACTTTACCCTTGATACGTAAATTATATTGCTTAGTTTTAAGCAAGGAGGTATCAAGTATCATTTTTAAAGTCTTTGGTATGACGCGACATGGGATTGAAACCAGGTCTCCCGGACCATTGGTGAACAATGGGTAAATAGTAGAATTAAAAAGTCATCTTCTTGGAAAGATGGCCCAATTCTTCTTACTGAATTGTTTGAAATAGAACTGTTTATTTACATATAAATAGATTTGGCGTTAAATAACCTACAAAGGTTGATAAGCCATAAAACACAACCAACAAACCAACCAACCCATTCTTCTTTGTGCTACTCTTGACGCCATAAAATCTTTTGTCCGTTGTCTTCTCTCGTTCCTACATCTTGTCCTTTGTCACTACTGCTGGGAGGGATCACAAGGAAAATTATTTTTTCGGTGTATATAATTTTATAACATCAATGACTTTTCTTCACATAGCACTACACTGGCTGTAAATCCCAAGCAGAGAGTGATCTGAACATACATAGATATTACGTTGTTTTTATTTTTTTAAATAGAGGAATTATATAATAAATTGAATTACAATGACCAGGAAATCTGTTTAATTACTAAAAGAATTCACAAATTTTACGAAAATCATTATTCATATATGATTAAAGGAGGAATTCTTTTGGCGAAGAAGTAACGTGGCTAACGTGAGGAGTAAACGAATTTGAACTCGATTCGCGCAATTACGTTCACCTTCGGACTAATATCCATGGGAAAGGAATGAACCCATTTGTCCCCACTAACTATTGTTTAAATAGTATCACTGATCTTCTTCTATTATAATGGATTTTGCAATCAATTTCCCACGAAGGTTGATATGCCACAATGTTGCATATTGGCCCCGGCCAAGCTGTCAAAATAGGAAATGCACCAGTGTAAATAACAGGTGCATCTGGTCGAGGAATATCAGAATATAACGTTGACCGTGGACGGGTTGAATGAGTGTGATTTGTGACCCCTACGAGAAGAAGGTGGGTGTCGAACTATTATATAACTCGGTGCACAGAAAGTTCAAACAGTTGGAGAAAAGATACTGTAAAGAAAACCAACACCCAGCAGGTGGGGGGCTCAGGAACACCGATTGAGCAGTTAGAGATCAGACGAGTTGGAGAGAAGACGCTGAAATGAGGAACCCCCAGGCCCCCGGTTGAGCAGCCCACGTGAACGAGAAAGAAACACTGTTATGGCCATAAGAGTGGGGATCAATATGTTGCAGTTCTGTTCGGTCTCCAACTCCCTCTCACACACAACCCTTTCAATAAAGTGTGCGAGGTATATTTTTCTAAAGAACTGTGTCGCTCATCTTTATTGTGTCGTTGTTATGATTCTGCATGCAGATGTATTATGCGGCTACACAACATTAGCAATCCATTTCCCACGAAGGTTGATATGCCATAAAACAAAGATACCAAACTGACACGAAACATTTGATTAAATATTACTTATTAGTTTTAAAGTTTGAAGCATAAATTAATCAAATAACAATACTGTTTGGTTCGGAATATAAAAAAGCAGACCCCACCCACGAAAACGGGAAAGCAAATATATTCTAATAAATAGGCTTCTGAAATAACTGTCGAATTAAAAAGAAATATCTATCTACATAATTTGCTAATTTTTTCTCATAGAAAAATATTTGCTTACAGTATAAAGAATCTATGCAGGCACACGTAATTTTATAGTTATCATCGTAGGAAATGGATATGGCCACCCGGGTTCAAATCCTGGTCGAAGTGGTTTGAATTTCACATATCATTAATACCCTTGGAAAAGGTTTGAATCCAACTATTCGTTCTCCAGCTCTGGGTATATAGTAGGACAGATTAGGCTGTTCAACCATGGCAACCTGTCTAAGAGAATGAAACACTAAATTGAAAACAATATATCTCTAATATGTATGTATAAAGATGATTTAGCATTAAATAACCTACAATGGTTGATATGCCATAAAGCCAACCAAACCAAATCATATATATCTAAAATACTTGTATTAAGATTTACATTAAATAACATGTAAGTGTTGATATGCCATTTACCCAAACAAAGAATTTTTTTTATTTAAAAGAAAAGACAATCAACCTTTCCCCCAATTGAGATGATCACCTAAGTCTCCTTATGTGATCAACTTCTTAAAAAAATGTTCAGTACATGTTCTATTCCAAAGGTGTATGTTATTCTTTCTTCTGGATAATTATACTATAAAAACAGATATTACCAGGGTAAGTCAAATTTTCTACAATATCTCGGTAACGTGAGTCGCAATTCGGCAGCTCCGGATCCTTTTCCTGAAGTCGTAAGGCACTGAGTTTGCCTTTTACTCTCCGCGAGCTTTACGCCTGATTTGTCTCTATAGCATGGAGAACATCTTTAAAATCCGCGGTATTAAGCATACCTGACCATATCTAATCACCAAGGTTCTTGCAACTCGTGCGAAATCTCATGAACAATCAGGTTATTGGACTATGATCAAAAGCATCTTTACCCTTTGCGCAATAAATGTTTTTGGTTACTTCTTTGATATTATGGCCCGGTTCGAAATTGTAAGGCATGAATTCCCAAATTAGACTTCATTGAGCAGCTATCTGTGCAACTTTCAAATCACGCATAGAATAAAGCAATGCACAACATGTCAGCAAACCAAATACCAAAATACAACCAACCACGCCTTGAACTACTTCAGTCACGTGATATACTTGTCAAAATATTGCAAAACTTTCAACTCTCCTAATTATTCTTACATATTCTAAAAACTGAAGCAATGTACCATGTGTCAACGCACCACCTACCATAGTACCACCGAATATAGTTGCTTGTTTGGTTGGTTTGTTGGTTTATTGCATATCAATGATTGTATGTAATTAAATGCCAAATCCATTTAAACAGTTCTATTTCAAACAATTCACTGTCATGACAGTTTTATTTCAAGCAATTCCTTTTAGCATAAGTACGTGGTTTAAATGTCAAAAACAGTTCTATTTCAAACAGTTTAGTTTAGCATAAGTATGTAGTTTAAATATCAAAACAGTTCTATTTCAAACAATTATGTTTAGCATAAGAACAAAGTTTAGTTCAAATTAACCCGTAGATAGGACCCTAGAAGGTGCTACCATTCCGGGCCAGGGTGGGCCTGGAAGTAATGGCAATAAAGAGTTAATCCACATTCCCCAAAGCGCCAGCATTACTGGAGTCTTACCATCGGATTGTTGAGTGTCATATCAAGACACTTGTTGGGGGAGTTTTTTACCCCTCTGCAGAGATGCAGTCGGTGTGTTCTACAACCCCAGCCAACCGGGCCATGCCGAATATACACAATATAATAATCTTAACATTAGTTGTTGTCTATTAACAAACTCTCCGGATCTGAAACTCTGAAACCAAAAATAAGACTGCAACAATCTGTCGCCCAAAATAAAATTGCTTAAAGATATATAAGGAGTATATTTATTTTCGATTAGCTATCTTCATATTTTTTTCTGGCTGAGTTTAAATGCAATTGAATTTGGTAATTATAATACCAATTTAAATTGTACAATGTTCTACAAGAAACAGTAAAATCCTGGTATTTATGGCTGAGAATAAAACTAACTTCCTAAAAAAATGCTGAAGATTTTCTCATATATAGGCGATATTTTATATAAGTAATATATCTTGTTTTATTTAAAACAATAATATTTAGAAAGACTGGTTGCCACGGCGAGGCTTATGGAAAATTGTTTTAAATTAAAGTCTGCTTCCATTTCCAACACTTTGCGAGTTGTAATCATAATTATTTGACTCCTCTTCGAGTTTTTCGCATCAGCGTTAGCCGATAGTTTCTCACTAGAGTCTGAGTGACACCAAGTCTCTTCAAGTCTCCAGGATTCTCCTCAGTATTCTGGTTAATCTTGATAATGCCGTAGTTTGGATGGTCTCCACTCGTCCACTTATTTTTAAGTCCTCCAGTCCCTGATTCAATCCTTTATTGACTGTACTGAGCGCACCAATTACAATTGGTATCACCAATCACATTCATGTTGCACGGCTTTTTTCAATTCCCTGGCAATGTCGAGGTACTTTTTTTTATAATTCATTTTCTGTCAATTTAACTCAGAGGTCAGCCGTGACAGGAAAGTCAACAATTCGGCAAGTTTTCTTTTTCTTGGTAATTAGGCCTGGTCGTCTGGCCGAGATTAGGTGATCCGTTTGTATTTTAAAATCCCAGAGGAATTTGTGCGTCTCATTCGCCAGGACAAATACTGAAATGTGCATATACCACTTGTTGGAATGGGCTTTTATTATTATTATTATTATTATTATTATTATTATTACGGCTCTTATCATGATTATAATTATCTATCTGTGTAGCAGCAAATCTCCTCAGGTCTCTAGAAGTGTTTTCGGTATTCTACCCGATTTCAACAATGCTGTAGTTTGGATTGTTTCAATTCGTCCTCAGATTTTCAACTCTTTTACAAACGTTCGGGTATCGTTCCATGCGCCCCAATTTCAGTTGGTATAACCGTCACGCTCATACTTCACAGCTTTCTTAGTTCTCTGCCAATGCCAAAGTACCAGCCTCAATTTTAGCTTTCTCCAAATAACTTACTGTTTCTATTTTGTTACGTATTATCAATTTTCACTTTTATATTTTTCGTCTGTATGGCATTATTATTGTTACCCGTTTTCGATTTTTTTTCCCACCAGCGTTAGCCAATGATTTTTCACTGGGGTGAGAGCTACAGTAAGTTTTTTCAAGTGTCCAGGACTCGTCGCAGTATTCTGGTCGATCTCAATAATGCCGTAGTTTTGATAGTCTCCACTCCTCCTTTTATTTCCAAGTCCTCTAGTCCTTTGATCAATGACTGTACCAAGAGCATCTATTACAATTGGTATCAACTTCACTTTCGTGGTCCATAGTTTTTTGGGTTTTTTTAACTTCTCTTGCAAGGTCTAGGTAGTTATCTCTCTTTTCGCTTTCTTTCAACATTTATTATTATTATTAAGACTGGAAGAGTACTTTATTTCAAATGATTTCTTTTGTTGAATGAATCTTTTGTTCCCTTTAAGCATTTATGGAAATCTTGCTGACCATTAGCAGTTCACGGTTATTTGTCGACAAACCATTCTCATTCATAATTGCCCCCGCCTTTTAAGTATTCTCACAATGTCCTGATATTTTTCTACTGTTCTTTTTTTTTTGTCCTTTCCTTCCGGTTTTGCCCAAATCGACGTAAAGACAGAAATATTGTTTAACATTATTTCTGTTTTTATTTGTCTATATAATTCATACATATGTATATTTGTCAATATAATTCATACATATGTATATTTGTCTATATAATTCATACATATGCATATTTGTCTATATAATTCATACATATGCATATTTGTCTATATAATTCACACATATGTATATTTGTCTACATAATTCATGCATATATATATTGTCCATATAATTCATACATATGCATATTTGTCTATATAATTCATACATATTTATATTTGTCTGTATAATTCATCCGTATGTATATTTGTCTATATAATTCATACATATGTATATTTGTCTGTATAATTGATACGTATGTATATTTGTCTATATAATTCATACATATGCATATTTGTCAATATAATTCATACATATGTATATTTGTCTGTATCATTCATACGTATGTATATTTGTCAATATAATTCATACATATGTATATTTGTCTGTATAATTCATATATATGCATATTCGTCAATATAATTCATACATATGCATATTTGTCAATATAATTCATACATATGCATATTTGTCTATATAATTCATACATATGTATATTTGTCTGTATAATTCATACATATGCATATTTGTCAATATAATTCATACATATGCATATTTGTCTATATAATTCATACATATTTATATTTGTCTGTATAATTCATACGTATGTATATTTGTCAATATAATTCATACATATGCATATTTATCTATATAATTCAACCGTATGTATATTTGTCTATATAATTCATACATATGCATATTTGTCAATATAATTCATACATATGCATATTTGTCTATCTAATTCATACATATGCATATTTGTCCATATAATTCATGCATATGTATATTTGTCTGTATCATTCATACGTATGTATATTTGTCAATATAATTCATACATATGCATATTTGTCAACATAATTCATACATATGCATATTTGTCTATATAATTCATACATATGTATATTTGTCTGTATCATTCATACGTATGTATATTTGTCAATATAATTCATACATATGCATATTTGTCAACATAATTCATACATATGCATATTTGTCTATATAATTCATACATATGTATATTTGTCTGTATCATTCATACGTATGCATATTTGTCAATATAATTCATACATATGCATATTTATCTATATAATTAATACATATGCATATTTGTCAATATAATTCATACATATGCATATTTGTCTTTATAATTCATACATATGGATATTTGTCTATATAATTCATACATATGCATATTTGTCTATATAATTCATACATATGTATATTTGTCTGTATCATTCATACGTATGTATATTTGTCAATATAATTCATACATATGTATATTCGTCTGTATAATTCATACATATGCATATTTGTCTATATAATTCATACATATGCATATTTGTCTATATAATTCATACATATGCATATTTGTCTATATAATTCACATATATGCGTATTTGTCAATATAATTCATACATATGCATATTTGTCTATATAATTCATACATATGTATATTTGTCTGTATCATTCATACGTATGTATATTTGTCAATATAATACATACATATGTATATTTGTCTGTATAATTCATACATATGCATATTTGTCTATATAATTCATACATATGCATATTTGTCTATATAATTCATACATATGCATATTTGTCGGTATAATTCATACTATGCATACTCATAATACAAGTCTGATGATTATTGCTAGAGTCAACGCAATGAGAATTATCCTCAAATGACCCCAACGTTTTTAGTACCCTCAAAAAGCATGAGAATCGGTTTCGTTTAAAGGGTATAAATTTCATTCTTGAATTTTTCATTTATCTAAGGGAGTTTCGTCGTTGCGTTATGGTTGATTTGCTTGATTGATACCGTGGTAAGCGAGTTTGAACTTCACTCTCGCCATTTCTTTCCCTTTCGGACAAATGGGAAATATACTCATTTCCTTGTGCTGCTGCTATGGGTTAAGCAGTTCATCTACTGATTTTCTAGAAGGATGGATTAAATAACCCATGAAGTTTGACATGCCATTAAAGAATGAAGCCGGAATAAACAAAAACACCGTTCATCTAATCTTAGGAAAAGTCTTTTGTATACTCTCAGCGATTCAGAAATGGATTTCCATTGCATGTTTTGGATGCTGAAAAAAAATACTCATCTTTTGGGTCTCAATTGACACGAAAGGTTTTTGCTTGGTATTGACTAACAAAAGAAATATTTTGAAATAGTGACTGCCTTTTTTTCTCTTCACTGCGCAATTATTTCTTTTGGAGATATAGTTTCCATGGTAACAAACATTTGTAGAAATGTCGTATCCTATTGTATATTGTACATGGATGTTTTTGTCTTTAATTGGATCATTTTGGGATGAGGCTTCTTAATCTGCGAATTAATTTTTTATTTATTGCGGACTTTTTGTCCTCATCTTGGTAGTTTTTTTGTGTTGTTTCTTCTTTCACTACGTTTCGGCCAAATTTCACCTCTGGCCTTCTTCAGGTGAAAAAAAAAATTAATTCTCAGATGGATGTTTTTTTTTCTTCATTCTCAATTACAGTCATGTATACAGTCATGTTAGGTAGACGTCATGAATGAAAATCAAATCAGCTCTTACCATTTTGATTGTGTGATTGATTGATTAATGTTAACGGCATGCCAACCCGTCAGCGGTTATTTGTGCCTATAGGTTGGAAAATTTGGTTTATTGTACTTTTTGTTTACATCAAGTAAACTTATCAAATTAAAATATGTGATATCAACAATTATCAGTTTCAGATCACTGGCCTAATGAGTAAACTGTTCGCCAATGGTCCGGGAGACCGGGATTCAGTGTCAGGCCGAGTCATACCAAAGACTCAAAAAATGCTACTCGATGCCACCTTACTTAACACTCAGCATTATAAGGTAAGAATCAAGAGTAAAGTGGAGCAATCCAGGGAATGGATTTACGCCCTTCCTTACTGCTGTTAAAAAAAAGCCTTCGGTAGCTGTTAAAAAGAAAGCCTTCGGGTCACTCTCGACTACAGTCGCCAACTTTACTTATTCTTATCAAATTCAAATATAACATATCAAGACTTCCTATAGTCAGCAAGTTGCTAGTTGTATGCTAATTATTATCGTTGGAGTAGGACTGGGCTGTCCGAGTTCAAACCCTGAACAAGGTTGCTGGCATTTCACATTGCGCCAATGTACGAATCCAACTGTTCGCCCTCGAGCTACGAATTAATTGTAGGATAGACTGTGCTTTTAATCTTTGCATGACGAATGCTCAAGGAAAAATGAAACTCAGGATTGAAACCAGTTGTATACCTGGGGAAGGGTGGGTTTTGCCTAATTATTCCTGCCCAAGACACGTTACATATATTGCACACACACCCAACCAAACAAGTGAGTGACTTTTTATATAATTTAAATGATTTAATCACTGTTGCAGTGTTTCACGTATCATTATATAATACAAATAATTCATAAACAATCATATCATTGTGTTTTTATTCAACTGTCTGAATTTCTGAAACGAAGCTTGATGATTTTTATCATTCAGGGTTTTCGGACTTTTGGCTTCATCTCATTGTTATATTCACAATGCTTCGGTCGAGAACACGCAACGTTTATAGGCGTTTACACCCTAGGCTTCTAAGTGACAATCGTCCTGATGATGTGCGTTAAATCCTGACAGCTGGTGAGTAAGGATACAGGAATATTTATACTTAACTCTCGTACCCGGTTATGTTTAAGGGAATCAGGGCAAGTGATCCCCGTGGACTGAATAAAGGACGTGATTCGAAGTTCTGTAGAGGCTCCCGATTTGGACAAGAAACACTTGAGGAGGACCGGAGGATGAATCGGCTGAAGCATTGCAAATACAATAATGAAGATGACAACAGCCCAAAAACTCTGAATGATAATTATATTTTGTTCGCTCACAGTTGTATGATTTCAAGTAACTAATAATAAAAAAAATAATTATTGTATTTGGTGGGCTTAGGACGATCCCCAAAAGCTTAGTAAGAGGGCTGGAAGAGTTGGAAATTGAGGGAAGGGTCAAGACCATCTAGATTAGAGCCTTATAGAGGTCAGCCAGAATACTGAGAAGAGTCCTAGAGAATTGAGAAGACTTGCTGTCAGACTCCAGTGAAAGATAATCAGCTAACGCTGGTGTTAAAAGCACGTGAGGGGTAATATAATCAAGTGACTATTTTTCATGTAAAAAATTTACTGTAAAGTATTTGTAGGGGTCTTATTCCCATGCAGAGAATACAGTCAGCTTATTCTAAGCCTCATTAACATGGTGGGGTCAGGACATCACATTTAAGATTCGGGGGGAGCCTTACTCCTCTGCAGGGGATATAGTCAACATATTCCAAGCCCCATCAATAGGGTGGTCACGATATCACAGTTAAGATTTGGGGGAGTGCCTTACTCCTCTGTAGGGGATACACTCAACATAATCCAAGTCCCATCAAGAGGGTGGTCACGATATCACAGTTAAGATTTGGGGGAGTACTTTACCCTGCTGTTGGGGTTACACTCAACATAGTCCAAGTCCCATCAAGAGGGCAGTCACAATATCACAGTTAAGATTTGGGGGAGTGCCTTACCCCTCTGTAGGGGATATAGTCAACATAATCCAAGTCCCATCAAAAGGGTAGTCACGATATCACAGTTAAGATTTGGGGGAGTACTTTACCCCTCTGTAGGGGATACACTCAACATAGTCCAAGTCCCATCAAGAGAGCAGTCACGATATTACAGTTAAGATTTGGGGGAGTGCCTTACCCCTCTGTTGGGGTAATACTCAACATAATCCAAGTCCCATCAAGAGGGTGGTCACGATATCACAGTTAAGATTTGGAGGGTGCCTTACTCCTCAGTAGGGGATACAGTCACCATATTATAAGCCCAGCAGATAGTATGAATATTTGGATGCGGATGATTGATCTGAACGTAAAAGTCTCAAAATGACTTAGTCTTTAGAAATATCAAAGACAGACGTTGGTTTGTACTGATTTTTTGTACTTCCGTAACTGGCTATATCTTTTGAGCTGTTCTCAGTGTATGAAAATCCGACCCCATCAAGCTTTCTTCTTTTGATTTCCACTTAAACCGATTGGTTATTGTCCTTGTTCTTGTTTCTACTTCTAATAATTCTGTGTATCACTCTATTTTGCGTTTGATGTTAAATCTCAAATTCTGGAGCTCTATGGAAGAATGGGAAACCCTTTATTGCCATTACTTCCAGTTTCACTTGAATCCATAGCAGTAGTAACTGATAGAGTTCCCTCTATGGCTCAGAGAGATTTGTTTGAAAATTTTGTATTTGACTAGAATTCTTAATACCATATAAATGTGCAAACAAATGATTAATATTGAATAGGAATTTTTTTCTTGAACCATCCTCATCATCATCATGTCGTGCTGGTAGCACGGATATCCCTGACCCTCTCTCGCCACTTTTCCCTATCGTTCATCGCCCTAGGCAGGTCTTCAGGACAACATCCCGTATCCTCACATAGTCGCTGAATGTATGTTCGTGCTGGTCGTCCTGCTTTTGCACGGCCATGTGTGGGGGTCCATAATTACGTATAAATTATAAGAAACACTTGAACCCATAGAAATGTGTGTAAAACCTTTGTATTGAATGGAAATACGGAATACCATTTACCTTTTGTGCAAACAGATAAGTTTTATTAAAATGGAAAAATTACAGAAAAATACAAAATTGAGCAAAAATTTTCAATATTATATCGGAACATGTGAAACGATATTGCTGTATGCGAATTCTTAGTATTTGGTTGGTTGGTTGGTTGGTTGGTATCTTGATTGTTTCGTTTTACGACATATCAACCCTTTTCGGGTCATTTAATTCCGAATCAAGTCATTTTGATGAAACTTTGGTTTAGTTTTATTTAGTTTTGTTTTGTTTAAAGGAATAACAAGCATTGTAGGTTCTTTAATGCCAAATCTATGTTTATACATGCAAAAAGTTCTATTTCAAACAATTCAATTTAGCATAAGTACACAGTTTAGTTCTATTAGACCCCTAGGTAGGAATGCTACCATTCTGGGCCTGAATGAAACTTGGAGCGATGACTATAAAATGGTTCTCTTCATTGACCAAAGCTCCAGCATTACAGGAGACTCACCATCAGATAGTTTAGTGTCATATCAGGACACTTGTTGGGAGAGTTTTATCTCTGTGCAGAGATGCAGTCGGTGTACTCTACAGCCCCAGACAAATGGGCCATAGCATTCGATAAGAATACTTGATACTATATAACTGTAAATAATCGATTGTTATATACAAATAGAGTAACATTGGAAATCATTGTCGTTGGCAGTAAAAAATACAATGTCAACGGAAGAATTTCACGTTGTTGTTGGTTTTGTTTATTCAACCCCCTATGGGTTATTTAAAGCTGAAATTTCATTCATTTGTAAATGTTTGAGTTAAAAGAGAACTATCAACTATCAATAGAAAAGCAACTCCTAATTTTAAATTTCTTTTAATTTATTCCTTAACAATATATTCATATACATAAATGAATAATGAGTATTTCTAAATAGGGAGTTACTTTTTCGCTTTTAGACAAATACCATTTGGAAAGTTATGAACACTCTTATCCTCCCATCTATGGGTTAAATAGTACCACTATTGTTCTTCTAGGAACATGGCTTTGGCATGAAATAACCTACAAAGGTTGACATGCCATTAACCAAAGAAACCAAACCAAAATCAAATAATTAAAAATGAATCAAATTTTGGAATTAAATAACCCATAGGGTTTTGAACAAACCAAAATACATTAAATATTTTCAAAGCTCTTGTACGTATGTAAAGCAGGGTATGATTAAATGTTCTTGGTCGGACCAAAAAGGAAATGATCATGCAGTATAAAACGTACAGTGTATTTACATATTCACCATATCGTCCGATGCATTTAGTACATCTTTCCACAAATTTCATAGGTTAAACTGGTTAGGTTTTATGGCATATCAACCCTTGAATGTTATTTAATGCCAAATCCTGTTTATGTATCATAGCCAGATACGGCTATGTGTGAAACGTACATTAGAATGTTCATAACATATATACATAGAACATAGGAATCCCGAAATTCGAAAAACACGTAACGACTTCTCAGTTCAGGTACGAAACTTTTTATTACCTTTGAGTTTAAAGGTTCTTCGACATAAGGAGAGAGATACATATTCTTTCTATTCTGGCTTTTTTTTGTTCATCTCACGCGGCACCTGCCACAAAGGCCACTGGCCTGGCTTCGGCGAGCAAGCGAAAACCAACTGTCTTCTCCTGAGGCAGGACTCAACTCAACTCACTGACTTTTTCAAATCTCCCAAAATCCTCCAGGCGCTTCCGGTGCGTGACGTCATTCGCACTCTCTAGCCCCTTTTCCCATCTAGGCTATTGTGACATCTCTGAGTGACACGTCCGCTCCATGCGCGCGCGTGAACACCTGCGTTAATGTTGCACCTAACTAACCCATGCACTGAGCCGAAAGGTTCTCAGCCTAACTAAACCAAAAGGCATGAAACAAAATCCCTGGGCCATTATATTACATTTATACATATATATGAATATATGATTCGTAAACGAATAGTTTGTTGGTAACATTTTCACACGAAGCAGTGATCATTGGTTCACACACAGTTAAATGGTTTCAACTTTTGCGATTAAATATTGGCAATCTCATTTAATAGTTATATGTTTGCATACAGTGCAATGGATATGATTTCTAAGGGAATATGTTATATATTGACCCTTGACCGAGACGTCAATCAAGAGATGCACATGTGTAAATAAGCGGAAGAAGAAGCGGAAGCAAGTGGACGTTATGAAAGAATATTGGCAGGTGCCGGTGGTAGTTGAGTTAGTTGGTGGCAGGAAGGCCAGAGTGAGGAGAGTTGGAGACAGGAAGGGCCTCAGCGACCCCCGGGTGGGCAACCCCAGCCAAAATGCGGAAGAAGTGCTAAGTGGGTCCTTGGAGATAACACAACGTGCAATGGTCAAGAGGAGAAGATGGGTCAATATAGCAATCTGTCCCTGTCTCCACTCATCTCTCACACACCACAGAAACATCAACCCTTTTGAGAATAAAGTGAGAGAGATACATATTTTTATAAACAAGTGTGTTTCGTTCGTCATTATCTTTGATTATGTTTCCACTTATATTTGTACATGTATACGCGAAGTATACAACAAATAGTTTTTAGGTGATTTCATTTCATAAAAAGTTAGAGTATTTTGTTTTTACACAATAAAGTGTTGTCCTTGTTTCCTCTCAGTTAAATGGTTTCAAGAATTCCTATTTAACGCTGATACTTCTACTCATTATCTATCATTTTTTGCACACAGTCAAGTATTTACAAGTATTGCTATTACATTGTGAAACGATAAAATTGTCGTCCTAAAGAAAACAACAGTACAGCTTTATTTTAAAACATTTAATGAAAAAATCAATTCAGGTAACTTGATTATGTAGTAGAGCTGACATCTACAGGGTGAGACGATAAAATTGTCGTCCTTAAGAAAACAACACTACAGCTTTATTTTAAAACTTTTATTGAAAAAATCAATTCAGGTAACTTGATTATGTAGTAGAGCTGACATCTATTCAATGTAGTCGCCTTCAGCCTCAATCATCGCCTCGATACGTATCCGGAACTGGGAGCATGCCTTTTCCACAAGCGCCGGCGGCAGCTCGGCAAATACTCGGCGGATGGCAGCGATCAGGCTGGCTTTGGTGCTGTGGGAGGTCATGTTGGTGATGTTCTCGACGTATGACCAAACGAAGTAGTCCAGCGGGTTCAGGTCGGGGAGGCGGGGGCAGTGCGAGAAGGGTACAAAGTCGTTGCACTCCTTCTGAAGCCAAGCCTGTGTCTCTTTGGACTTGTGGGCGGCGCCGATTCCTGCTGCCAAACCCAGGGTCTGCCACCAGCCTCCTGATTGCACGAGGGGGTCACCACACTCTTCAGCACATCCAGGTACACTTTGGTGTTGACTTTCAAGCCGACTTCGAAGGTGTGAGGTTGCATGATGTGGCCCTCACTTGAAACCACCCCAAAAACCATAACCGTAGCCGGAAACTTTTGTTTTCATCACCCTGAGCACGTCCCTGTTATTCGTGGCATTCTAGATTTGCATTTTGAGGGTGCTGGCAAAGCTCCTGTTGTCATAACTTGGATCGGTAGAGCGCATGAGTTGTACAGCGGCGCATCTCCGATCTCGCTCGTTGAACATTGTGTCACTTTCAAAAATGATAGAATGCTCCTATCGCTCTTGAGATTTGTACACGAATGGCCGACTAGTAGACGGTCTGCAACAAAAAAAGAAAACCGGTTTTCATTAAACGGAAATGGAATCATGTCGTCTTTTCTAGGGCGACAATTTCATCGCTCCACCCTGTATTGAACAAGAAAGAGCCGTCAATCAAGAGATGCACCTGTGTAAATAAGCGGAAGAACAGTAGAAGCAGGTGTACGTTAAACAATAATATAACCAGGTGCACAGACGGTTCAAGTCAATTGGGGACAAGATGTCGAAGTGAGAGCCAGCAACAGACAGAGGGCTTTAGGCCCTCAGTGACCCACGGTTGAGCAACTCCAGCCAAGATGAGGCGAAAGAAGTGCTGCTATGGTCAGAAGAACTAAGGTCAATATAACAGTCTGTCTCTGTCTCCAACTCATCTCTCACACCCAACCAACATCACCCTTTCAAGAATAAAGTGTGAGAGATTATACTTTTATAAGAAGTGTGTTCGTTCATTCATTGAAGTTAGTGTATTATGTTTGATTATGTTTCTGCACATATTTGTATGAGTACTATACAGCATAATATGATTTGGTGTCCGTGACCAAGATCTGGGACCAGGGTATGGTCCTTTTATGGTCCTTTTATGGTCCTTTTATGGTTTCGTTCATTCATTGAAGTTAGTGTAATATGTTTGGTTATGTTTCTGCACATATTTGTATGAGTACTATACAGCATAATATGATTTGGTGTCCGTGACCAGGATCTGGGATTAGGTTATGTTCCTTTTATGGTTTTGAGATTCTTAAAGGAATTGCAGAGGGCCTTATTTTTGGGATAATGAAAGATGCATCTGTATTGTACTTTGATGCACGCATGCCAAGATTGCCAACCGCGCAAAGAATAGTATGAAATAAATTAAGATAAAAATTAGCCTGGGCAAGAGTTACAGAGTGAGAAGGCCGCCTTCTAATTAAGATTTTTGTTATCCTTGAACATTATTTATAAAATGTGTGTGTGAGGGTGATGGAGACGGACGTGAAGAAAATGTCCGCCTGTGGAATTTTGAAAAAAAAGAATGGGATGATTGTTATATATTGACCCTCGACCGAGCCGTCAATCAAGAGATGCACCTGTGTAAATAAGCGGAAGGACAGCGGAAGCAGGTGGACGTTAAACAATAATATAACCAGGTGCACAGACGGTTCAAGTCAATTGAGGACAAGATGTCGAAGTGAGAGCCAGCGGCAGACAGAGGGCTTTAGGCCCTCAGTGACCCACGGTTGAGCAACTCCAGCCAAGATGAGGCAAAAGAAGTGCTGCTATGGTCAGAAAAACTTGGGTCAATATAGCAGTTTGTCCCTGTCTCCAACTCATCTCTCACACCCAACCAACATCACTCTTTCAAGAATAAATTGTGAAAGATTATATTTTTATAAAAAGTGTGTTCGTTCGTTCATTGAAGTTCGTATATTATGTTTATGTTTCTGCTTATATTTGTATGTATACAATACAACATTTGCACACAGTCAAGAATTTATAAGTATTGCTATTAAATGCTAATAACTCACTTCAAGCTATCATTCATTTGCACACATTCAAATGGTTCCAAGTATTGCAATGTAATATTAATAATTTAATTTTCGCACTCAGTTAAATGGTTTCAGTTATTGTTATTCAACATTATTTATTCTGTTCAACATTACTCCCGCATTTGCACACAGTTGAATGGTTCCAAGTATTGTTATGTAACTCTAACATTTCAATTAAACATAAGTCATTTGTTTGCACACAGTAAGAATGTCTAGTAGTTCTATTTGACCCATAGATGGGACCCTGTCAAGCACTACTACTCCGAGTCAGAGTCGACCTGGGATTAATGGCAATGAATGGGTACTTCTCATTCCTCAAAGCTCCAGATTTAGAGTCTCATAATCATATGGCTTAGTACAATAATCATGACACTTATTGGCTGAGGGTCTTACCCCTCTACAGTGATGCAGTCGGTGTGTTCTAAGACTCCAGTTGAATGAGCTGTTAACAAATTCTTTAAAAGTTTCTAAAAATATACCATGAAAAAACCATCCACTTCTTGAATGAACCCCGCCCTCTCATTTGTAGAATATGCCACTACACGTCTGCAGAGGGGTAGGACCGCTAAACCACTGACGAAGCCACTAGTTGGCTGTGTGGGGACAACCGTTATGCTATTTATAGTGTCGGGGAAGGTCCATGCCGAGACGTCATGGTTTATATTACCGTAACAGCTATTTTGTCTTAAAGATGCTAAAGGGCAGTGGCTGAGGGTCAATTGGGTTGTGATTGGTTTACTTGAAACCAGTAAAACAGTTTACAAACAAATTGAATATTACTGATATATATATATATATATATATATATATATATATATATAATTATTTCAATTACAAACACCTAACTACATATTTTTCCCTTCAGAGTACTTCCCCTCGAGTTTAATGGGTTTTCCCATCCTTCTCAATGACGCATCTATACACTACTGAAAGGATTCTTATGTGATGCCCCTCAGCTCCGTCGTTACAGCCCTCCTTGAGGTCTTCAACGCCTCCAAAACAACTTCCCTTGATGATCCCTTTGAGCTAGGTGAAAAGAAAAAGACACAGAAAATGAGATTACGTGAATAGGGGAGTTATTTCAATTCAAACGCCGAATATTAAGCACACTCTGTTCCGTTTCTTTTCAGACATACCCTAATCTGTGGTGAAAGTCTTCCAAAACCGTCTTTTTACATGTTCAGCCGATTTGCGGTTATTCAAACAGATAGCCAACGATCGCCAAGAACCACTCGCTATTCATATAATCATTTACTGATTACTGAATTAAAAGAAAATTGACGAGGAATGAAGGAGAATTTGACGAAAATTCACTTACTAAGAAAATGGCTGTGCTAAAGAATTAATATTTGTTGTGTTAAAGAAATTACATTTTTTTACTATTATCCTACGGACTAATTGATGCAGCTACATAATTACTGTATTTCTTATTATTAATACAGTGATGAAATAAGTGCAGTAAAGTCCAATTGTGATGCAATATCAGCAGATTAAAACTATCTTAAAAAAACTCCTCATTTTGAAAAAGTTTACTCTTCAGCTGACAGGTTCACCTACCTAGGAAGCAGTGTCTCATCAACCGAGACAAACATCAACACGCGACTAGCAATGACATGGACAACTAACGATAGACTATAAAATGAAACGTAGTTTTTTTTTCTAAACAGTGGTCGTGTTGAGAAAAAATCTTGACGGCAATTACACAAAAATGCTGCGAGCAATATTAAACAAATCCAGGAGACAGCACCCCACAAAGCAGCAGCTGTACGGCCACTTACCACCCATCACAAAAACTATCTAAGTTAGACGAACCAGAGAAGTAGGGACGAACTCATAAGTGACATACTCATGTGGACCCCTTCACATGAACGAACAAAGGCTGGACGACCAGCTAGAACCTTTATATAACAGCTCTGTGCAGAATCAGGGTGTAGCCTTGAAAACCTACCGGGAGCGATGGATGATAGAGACGGGTGGCGGGAGAGGGTTAGGGAGATCTGCCTGGTCAGGATTGGCTGATGAGTTTTCTGTTCAGAATCCAAGATACATTTATGGGTCACGTCTTCTTGTGAATATTCCGGTTTGTATATCTAACATTTGTCTGTATGGACAAATCTTTTATAACCTCTACCATCTACTCTAACATTATCATTTTACTCTTTTGAGAGTTTTTTTACACCAGCGTTAGCTGATGGTCTTCAACTGGAGTTTGAGGGACAGCAAGTCTCCTCAAATCTCCAGGACTCTTCTCAGTATTCTGGGGATCTCAACTATGCTGTAGTTTGGATGATCTCTTGCTCCCTTATTTCTAAGTCCTCCAGTCTCTACATCAATGCTTTGGTTATTGTACTGAGCGCTCCAATTACAGTTGGTATCAGTGTCACTTTCCTGTTCGATAGTTTTTCAGTTCTCTAGCTAGGTCTAAGTTCTCATCCCTCGTTCAACTTTCTTTTATTTCCACTTTGTGGTTTGCCGAGACTGCAAAGTCCACTATTTGGCAGGTTCACTTTTTTTTTCTTTTTTTTTTTTTTTTTGTTGACTATCACTAGGTCTTGTCTTCTGGCCGAGATTAGATGACCTGTTTCTTCTTCTTCTTCTTCTTCTTCTTCTTATTATTATTATTATTATTATTATTATTATTATTATTATTATTACTTTCTGCTTAATACAATCTCTTACTGAGTCATTCACTTGGTATCTAACTTTTTCCTTCAAAAGATAAGAATATTAGATCAAGACAGTTTTTCTTCGAGTCTGAACAGTATTCATTAGCACAATATTCATATTTCAAGTAAAGATGGATTTCCAAGGATTTTCTTATTGCATATATCTGCATTCTTCTTAATCATTCCCAGTGCTTTGGAATAGTGATCCTGTTTAAATGCCACATTCGTACAATTTCTTTTTTTTATCAATATCCTTATATTTAGAAATTTTATCAAATTCTTTTCCTGGGAAGTTCTTTCTTGTTATCAAACAGGATAATCACATATATGTGGCTGCATCTAGATTCTTTGAAATCTTTATTAGCATACCTTATCAAATGTATGTACTTACCAAACCCCTTCGCACGACCAGGATGTGACACAAGGTCAATTTTAAGCGGATTTTCACCGGTTTGAATTCAAAGTTTCCTTCTCCTAAACTGATTGTCTAACCAAGGCTAATGAACCCAGTCTGGCCCACTATTTACCTATAGCTGGAGGGAGAGTACTTGGATTCGTTCATTTCCTTAAAGTGTTAGTGCAATAGGAAATGCAATCAGACTCATCCAGGATTTGAACTCATATCGCTGTGTCCATTTGCGACGTGGATAACCATTAAACCACCGCACTTCCATTACCTGATTAAATGTACTTCGTTGTGCAATCTGTATGTATGGTGAAATTAAAAAATATTCATCAGTTCAAATATTTCTTGGTAATGGTGAAGCTGACGAATCCTTTTGGAATTTGTAAATCATGCAATGTCTCATCTACACTCATTCATATTTCTCGCTTAATCGTTTACCTTCTTTTATTGTCAGTTTGTTCATCCACTGAAAATGGCCAATTATGTTGGAAAATCCACGGGAAAGAAAGTTTTAAAAGGAAGTGACAACAGTGGAAAGTAACATCTTTCAAACAGTTTTAACACTTTTTGCTCACATTTGTCAGCATGTTGTTGGTTATAATGTTAAATTACTGACAGTTTTCCATCCTATCTATTTTTAAATTCATTTAGAGCGATGGTAAAATGGCCGAAGTGACATTAAAAGGTCAGTAGCTAACTTATTGTATGTACAGAAATTACATTTTGGATTTGTCTTGTTACTTAAAATTTGTGCCTGATGGGATTATTATGAACAAGTTTTGATCTTCAGTTTCTATTATAAACCCTTCTGTTTCTGTTTTTAGTCTAGATCGTTACGACTAATGATGAGAAAGACTTTTAACAACAAAGAATATATAACAAATAAGGAGTCTCTCTCCCAGTTAGTTTGGTTCGGTTTTATTGCATATCAACACTTATAAGTTATTCAATGCCAAATCTGCTTTATATATATATATTTAAATATACATGATTTGTAAACACATTTTGTAGATAACATTTTTTAACGAGCTTGAACTGAGTTTTTATAGAGTTGATATTAACACAAATCCTTCTATTCAACATTGTTCATTCATTTGCTCACAGTCAAATGTTTCCTTGCCCAGACGGTTGGGGCTGTAGAATACACTGACAGCACCTCTGCGGAGGGGTAACCCCCCTCAATGAGCGTCCTGGATATGACACTAAACAATCTGATGGTGAGGTTCCAACAGTGCTGGGGCTTAGGGGAATGCGGAGTACCCCTTCATTGCCATCGCTCCCAGGTCCACTCTTGCCCGGCGTGGTAGCACCTGATAGGGCCCTATCTATGGGTTAAATAGAACTAACGAAATACCTATGCTAAACTGAATTGTTTGACTACAATGAATAGCTTAAAATAGAAATGTTTTTGACAATTAAACCGTACTTATATTTAAACTACGTGCTTATGCTAAACGGAATTACTGTATTGTTTGACATGGAACAGTTTTGACATGTAGCTGTGTGTAAACAAAATCTCTACTTATACTAAATTGATTTAGCTGAATTAGAACTGAATAGCTCGAAAAAGAAATGTTTTTTACAATCAAACTGTACTTACATTTAAACTGCGTGCTTATGCTAAACTGGATAATTTGAAATTGAACTGTTTTGTCATTGAAACTGTACTTACACTAAACTGAACTGTTAATATAACTGCTCGAATAGTTTGAAATAGAAATATTTATGACAATTAAACTGTGTACTCATGCTAAAGTGAATTGTTTGAAATGGAACTGGTTATTCACATAAAAATGGATTTGGCGTTAGATGACCCACAAAGGTTGATATACCATTAGTTAGTTAAGTTGGAGACCTTAGTCGAGGGTGACCCGAATGTTCCCTTTTCGATAGCTACTACACCGAGGTGAAGGGGAGGGCGCTACCCCTTTCCCATGATTGCTCAACTTTACCCTTGATCCGTACCTTATAATTTTGAGTGTTAAGCAAGGAGGCATCAAGTACCATTTTTTGAGTCTTTGGTATGACTCGAGCTGGGATTGAATCCAGGTCTCCCGGGCCATTGTCGAACACTCTAACCGCTAGGCCAAAAACCCAACAAACCAAACCAAATCATCAAATGTTTCCAAGTATTGCTATGTAAAACCAATGATTCCATTTTGGCAGTCAATTAAAGGATTTTAAGAATTGCTGTTCGACATAAATTCTATTTAGCATTACTCATTCGTTAGCACAGTTAAATAATATATTTGATTTGTTAACAGTTCGTAGGTAATATTTTTTTTATTGAGAGGGAGCTCATTTCTTTAAATTGTCTAAGTTCTATTTGACCCAGAGATTGGACCCAATCAGGTACTACCACTCCGAGTTAAAGTGGACATGGGAGTAATGGCAACAAAGAGGTATTTCACATTCCCTAAAGGTCCAGGTCTGAAGCCTCACCACCAGATATCTTTTAGAGCCATATCCAGGACACTCGTTGGGGTGTGTTACACCTATGCAGAAATGCAGTCGGTAAATTCTACAGCCCCAGCAGTTTGAGCAGTCATCCAAGTTGGTTTTCAGATTAGTTAGGCCCTAATAGTTTTTGCTCTTTGTTTGAGAATATTGTGGAAGTCCTTAACATTTTTCTCACCCTCGTTATTTTCATAACAGTTTTAACTTGTGGTTTGTCACTGAAGTCCGGGTAACAGCAAATTTCCTCAGGTCTCCAAAACTCTCACAAGTATTCTAGCTTAACCTAACAGTGATGCGGTCTGAATGATCTTAATTTCTACTCTTATTTTTAGTCCTTCCCTTTTCTTTTCCAGGCTTTTAACGACCATTCCAAGGGCTCGAGCTGAAATTGGTATCACCGTCACCTTCATATTCTACAGCTTTTTCAGTTCTCTGGTAAGATCAAAGTATTAGTCTATATTTTCGCTTTCTTTTTTCTTTCTTTCGTTTTGATAACCATTATCATTATAGATAGAAGAAGCAGTAGTTTTAGTAGTAGTTGTTATCTGTTTCTCGTTGTGAGTTTTCACTCTAAAGTAACAAATGGTCCACACTGAAACCGAGTAACGGCAAGTCTCCTCAATTCTCCCAGACACTTCAAAATATTCTTGTATTACAATAGTATTGTAGTCTGGGCAGTCTTGATTCTTACAAGGCTTTGCTGTTCCCCCATTCTTTTTTTCCAACTATTTTTCTGAGAACTCCAACAATGATTATTACTATTATTACCTTTATATTCCGTTACTTTTTATATATCCATAGAAAGGTCCATGAATTTATATAGTTTTTCCAGTTCCTTTAATTCTATTCGGTGATCTGCAGGAAGTCTACTATTTGGCAAAGCTTTTCCTTCAAAATGCTTTATCAATCAATCCTCATTTCGTAGCAATCTCTAGTTTTAATTATACACAAGGAAGAATTGCTCGATAAACTTAAGTTTTATCAACTTTAATAGATTGTACATTATTCGGGAAATATTTTTATTGCGTTTTTTCTTCTAATAGAAATAGGATTTTCATGTTATATAAGCCTTGTTTAGTTTGCACACAAGCCTTAGTTTGGCTGGCCCAGTCGACTGCATCTCTTCCGATGGGTGAGACTCCCCCAACGAATGTCCTGATATGACAATAAACAATCTGATTGTGGAGCTCCTGTAATGCTGGAGCTTTGGGGAATGCATAGTATCTCTTTAGTGCCATCGCTCCCGGAGTGATTGCACCTGATGGGATCCTATCTATGGGTTGAATAGAACTAAACTTTATACTTATGCTAAACTGAATTGTTTAAGATAGAACAGTTTTAACATTTAATCTGCGTACTTATGCTAAACTGAATTGTTCGAAATAGAACCGTTTTGACATTTAGAAGTGTGTTAGATAAATCTATACTTATACTAAACTGAATTGTTTGAAATAGAACTTGTAATTAAAAGAAATGATTCATTTGCTTCGATTTTAGTCCAGGTTAAAAGTATAGTAAGAATGATGTGAAGCCAAAGTTTTAAGACCTTTTTTTCTGAGGCAAGTATCAATGGGTATCAGAAAAATTTGGAGAAAAGAACAGGCTTTGGCCTGTTTGTCAAAACTTGGGGGAGGCCCCCGATTATACTTCCATCAGATAAATAAGGTCTAATTGGCTTTGATTTATCCTTATCATACTTTTTACCACGACTACTTCATATGATTTTATACCGCTTTGATAATGTGCTAAATGACCCAAAAAGTGTTGATATGCCGAAAAACCAATCAACCAACCAACGTTAGATTGCTCACATGATCTGCCGATAGTAAATCTTCACCCATCTAAGTTTAGAATAGCTCATAGCTGCATGATTTATATTCATTTGCATGGTTAAATAAAAACCCTACCCTAAAAATCCATATGTACTTATATATATATTTTATATATATATATATATATATATATATATATATATATAATGTTGTAATTCCCTAAATTATTATTAAATAAAAAAATTTAATTTACTATAGAAAATGATTTTTGAATATAAGTCAAGTTACATAATTGTGATTCCAACCGGTAATAAAAAAGAAAAACCGGAAGTGGGCGAAATGGGGAGGAAACTCTTCACCCTTCTTCTACAGCCTCCCGCCCTTCCTCCTGTGTCTATTCTGACTGTAATTATTTTATTCCTTAGATCTGAAGAAGTCCTGTTATTTTTGGTGTTATTGCTTCATATCAATACCCATAACAGGATGGAAATAAATTTATAATCCTAATGTGACCGGTTTTTGTTTTTCTTAAAGGTATATATATATATACATATATATATATTAACTGATTTTTGGCTAAAAATAGTGTTGTCGAATACATGAGTAATCATTTTGAAAGGCTGACATTTGAACTTAACATAAAGGATTAAGAGCAGCCTTTAGCTTCAAAAATAAATTCCATAAACCAATGATTTTGTAACCATAAATAAAAGATTAACCTCTATTCTAATCCAATTAGAGATTAGTTTACACTGACTGAGTAGTGTATATAGTAAAAAAACTTTAGTTTGGTTTGGTTTGGTTTCGTTTCGTTTTAAGGCATATCAACCATGGTTGGTTATTTTATTCCAAATTAATTTTTATACACATGAACAGTTCTATTTTAAACAGTTCAGTTTAGCATCAGTACACAGTTTAAATATCATTAACGGTTCTATCTCGAACAATTCAGTTTAGCATAAATACGCTGTTTAGTTGTATATGATCCTATCAGGGCTACTCCGCATTCCCTAAATCTCCAGCATTACTGGAGCCTCACCATCAGGTTGTTTAGTGTCCTATCCAGGACTCTCGATGGAAGAGTCATACCCCTGTGCTGGGATGTAGTCGGTGTACTCGACAGCCCCGGCTGACGGGTCCAAACAGACGTTAAAAACTCCTACTAAGTTTAGAAATACTCTTGGACTGGTTCTGATTATGACCATTTCACTTTTTGGTTTTCATCAATTTCAATAATTTCGAGCTTTTCGCCATATAGCAATGGTAAATCCTGTCTACTGACCTGGATTGAGTGGTCCGTTTGTATCTTGAAAGACTAAAGAATTTTTTGTTTCGTTCTGCACGGTAGATTCTGTGTATAAATAAGTAAGGTTAAGATTTAGTTGCCTCCAGAACTTCAGGTGGGTCGTCTACCCCACCCTCTGTACCTATGTGTTATTATTATTCTATTCCTTCAGAGTTTCTCACATTAGCGTTAGCTGATGGTCTTTCACTGGAGTTTGAGTGACAAGTCTCCTCAATTCTCGAGAACTCTTCTCAGTATTCTGGCCGATCTCAACCATGCTGTAATTTGGATAGTCTCCACTCGTCCTCTTACTTATAAGTCCTCTAGTCCCTTTACCTATCCTTTGGTGATTGTACCGAGTGCACCCATTACTTTTGGAATCACCGTCATTTTTTTGTTTCATAGATTTTTTAGTTTGCAAGTAAGGTCCAGGTACTTATCCTTCTTTTCGATTTCTTTCAATTTTACTCTGTCCTCAATTCCTCAAGTTCTCTTTTTTTGTTGTTGTTGTTTATTATAAGGCTTGGTGGTCGGGTCCTTGAGAGTTTTTTCATATAAGTGTTTGCTAAAAGTCTTTCACTGCAGTTTAACTAATTTCAAGTCTCACTTCTCCAGTACTCATTCCAGTATTGAGGCCGATATTAAGAATGCTGTGGTCTGGATAGTATCGATTCTTCCTATGATGTCCAGTTCCTCAAGTCTTTTTTTCTATCCTTTGGAGTCGGTTCCAAGCGCACTAACTACTACTGGTATCATCGTCACCCTTAGTTTTCACTGTCTTTTTTTAGTTTTTTGGCAAGCTCCAAATATTTATCATTTTTTCATCATTGCTATTATTATTATTATTCACTCATTAGAGCTTTTCACATCAGCGTTAGCCGATGGTTTTTCACTTGAGTCTGAGTAACAGCAAGTCTCCTCAAGTCTCCAGGACTTCTCAGTATTCTGACCGTTCTCAATAATGCTGTCGTTTAGATGGTCTCTACTCATCCGCCAACTTCCTAGTCCTCTAGTCCCTTTAGTAATCCTTTAGTTACTGTTCCAAAAACACCAATTACAATTGGTATAATTGTCACCTGCATGTTCCACAGTTTTTTCAATTCCCTAGCAAGGTCGAGGTACTTATCCTTCTTTTCATATTCTTTCAGTTTTATTCTGTGGTTAGCCGAGACACCAAAGTGGACTATTTTGCAAATTCTCTTTTTTTTTTTTTTTTGTTGATTATTATTAAGTCTGGTCTTCTGGCCGGGATTAGGTGATCCGTTTGTATGTTATTATTATTATTATTATTATTATTATTATTATTGTTGTTGCTGTTGTTTTTGTTGTTGTTGTTGTGATGTCGTTTAAACCGGAATTCTTAAAAGTTACATAAATGTCAAGTTTTCTTTGACCTCTCTTCCGTCTTTACTATCTTCTTCATCATCGATATTGTCTATCTTTTCTTATCAAAGTCTTCCCCTGTATCTTGAAGATTAAGAGACAAGTCTTCTCTTCTTTGTCATTATCATCAGCCTTATCATCATTATTATTAACATCAAATCCAATGCGATGTCCTGAAGAAAATCAAGTGGCAATTCTCATCATCATCATCATCATCATCATCGTGATGGAAGTCTATACTTGTGTTATTATCTCCCTTTTCCGACAAAGACGCTAAATATCTTCAAGAGATAACCAGATTTCTTCTTGTCAACATCCTAATGATAACAATAATCATCTTTATTATTATCTTTATCTTCTTATCAGTCGTTTGATGAGTTCTGAAAATTGAGCAACGTAAGTTTTCATCAGCTGCAGCACTATTATAATTATTGTTATTTTCTCCTTTGACAGTTTTTCATAGCAGCGTTAGCTGATGGTTTTCACTGCTGGTTAAATGACAGTAAGTCTCTTCAAGACTCCTGGACTCTTCTCAGTATTCTGGCCGATCTTAAAAGTGCTGTCGTCTTGATGTTCTCTGCTTGTCCTTCAGTTCCTCTGCCAATCCTTTGAGGATTTCCCAAGCGCAAAACGACCACTGGTAACACAATCATCTTCATGTTCCATCGTTGTTTTGTTTTTTCTTTCTTACAAGGTTTAGGTACTTATCTCTCTTTTGCTTTCTTTTATTTTCACTCGTGGTCAGCTTAGATGGCAAATTACTCAATTTAACAGATTCTTTTTTTTTTCTTGACAATTACAAGATTTGCTCGTCTGGCCGAGATTAGGTGATCTGCTTGTATCTCAAAACCCCAAAGAAGTTTTTGTGTTTCATTCTACTGGACAGATTCTTGATTGTGCATATACCACTTGTTTGTATGGAAAAAATATTTTTTTTTACAACTCCAAGTAGATTACTTTTCCTACCAAGTTGTGTCTAGTCTTAAACTCATTTTACGCTTTTTTCGCTTATTATATGATTGATCGTTTCATCTCTATAATTACATAATCTACACATTCTATTTTGTGAAGAAAAATTGACAACAAGTAATCCAAATAGAAAGGGGGGTGGTTATAGAGAAACAAAGTCAGTCCACACTATAGCGTTTCGGTTCTACTGAACAATCATCAGGCCCGTGAGGGGTTTTATTATTGATGTTAACTGTAAATGGATGTATAAAAAGTGTAAAAATATATTAAATTTTTATATATTTTTACACTTTTTATACATCCATCTACACTTAACATCTCTGATAAAACCCTTCACATACCTGATGATGGTTCAGCAGAACGGAAACGGTATAGTGTCGACTGACTTTGTTTCTCTATAAATCCCCCCTTTCTATTTGGATTACTTGTTGTCAATTTTTCTTCACAAATTGTCGGATTACTATCCATTATTTTCTTCCACATGCTATTTTGTTGCGTCTTAATTACTTTTGTTTTAACATAATTTGTCCTTATGACGTACTTTTGTGATGCTATTAGAAGAGATTTATCTTCTCTCTTAACGCTTCCATTTCATTGCCCTGTTCAGGGCTTCTTGTATGAGTTTTCAGTTGCTTGTCGCTTAAAATGTCTATACAACCGTTTTCTTCCCATTTTTGCTTTCTAGTTATTGTTATTTTGTAGATCCTTGTGTTGTTTGTGTTGTTTCTGGTCGCTGTAATTAGCCTTTCTTTGCTCTTTTTTAAGTAATCTTCGAGACGTCTTATCGATGTATCAAAGCTATCTTCAATGCTGGCAAGTCCTTTTTCCCCTTCTTTTTTTGATATATCCAGCTTGTCTATATCATTTCTGGGGAGTAAGGCCTTATGTATAGTCATGAGTTTACTTGTTCTTTGATCCATTTGTTCAAATTCTTCTCTCGTTTACTTTAAGAATGGTCCTGAGTATCTTACGAGTGGGACACACCAAGTGTTTATCTATTCCATGATATTCCTGTAATATAGTTTAGTTTCAAGTAGTATTCTCTTTCTCCTATATATATATATATATATATATATATATATATATATTATTGATATTATGTATATTATTATTAATATTGATGCAAGATTTTTTGCTTTTGTTTCTTTATACGGTGATGTCCTTTTCCAATATTCCGAAGTACTTGTAATTTTCCTTTCCTCCGAGAGTGCTGATTTTTTCTTTTTTTTTGTTGGTTGGTTGTTTGGGGTTTATAGAATATCAAACTTTGTAGGTTATCTTACACCAAATCCATATTTATACAAATAATCAGTTCTATTTCAAACAATTCAGTTTAGCATGAGTACACAGTTTAATTTTTAAAAAAGATTTCTATTTCAAGCAATTCAGTTTAGTCAAACAGTTGTAATTCAAACAATTCAGTTTAGCATAAGTATGCAGTTTAGTTCTATTTAACCCACGGATAAAGCTCTATCAGGTGCTAGCATTCCGGGCCAGAGTGGACCTGGAAGTAATGGCAATGAAGGGGTGTTCCACCTTCCCCGAAACCTCATCATCACTAGAACCTCACCATCAGATTGTTTAGTGCCATATCCAGTACATTCGTTGCAGAGTTGCAGAGTTGCAGTCGGTGTATTCTACAGCCACAGCCGACTGGGCATTACACAGAGTTAATGTCAAACAATTTTATTTCAGATAATTCAATTTAGCATAAGTAAGCAGTTTAAATGTCAGAACAGTTCTTTTTTTTAACAATTCATTTTAGCGTAAATACATATTTTAAATGCCAAAACCAGTAAACTCAAACCATGGTTTAGTTCTTTTTAACACATAGATAGGACCCTTATCAGGAGCTACCACTCCGGCCCAGAGTTGACCTGGGAACGATTGCAGTGAAGGAGTACTCCACAGTCCCCAAGGCTCCATCCAGCCTTACCGGAACCTCACCATTAGATTGTTTTATATCATATCCAGGACATTCGTTGGGGGGGGTACCCTTCAGCAGAGAAGTAGTCTGTGTATTTTCCAGCCCCAGCTGACTGGGCAATACTTTTTCTTGATTTGGAAATTTTATTCCTTCCGTCAATTGACGTTTTCCTCTTTTCATTATAAGCATGGCATATTTTATATGCCAAATTCCATCCCTCTATCCGGACTGTATACCCTCAATACCTGTTTCCAATTCCTTTTCATTTTTGACAAACAGTTTGATGTCGTCCATTTACATTAGTTTGCTGATTTTTTCTTGCAATTTATGAAGTTTGTATTTCCTAAGTGAATAACATCATCGCCATTCCAAATAGCAATGGTGATAGTGCATCTTTCGGGAATATATGTCACTGAATTTTTACCTCAACTAAACTATTTCCTCTCAGTGTCTATTTCACTTTCCAGCTTTTCATGGTTTCCCCCATCAACTTTATGACTTCGTCGGATATTTTGTACATTTCAAGGCAGTCTATTATCCAGCTTTGCAGAACCATATCAAATGCTTTTTTTCATCAATACACGCCATACCTAAAATTTTTGCGTCCCGTTTTACTGTCCAAGTGGATCTATAGTTCCCTTTTTTCTTGCAGCATCCGTTCTGTTCTTCGGGAAAGAGTCTGCGGCTTATTAGGGAGTAGTAAACTTCCTTCTTAATTTGAGGTGTTAGTATTTTTCAAATCATCGGTAAGCACTTTATAAGTCTATAGTTGTTGGGGGGCGGTTCCTTTTTGGGTTTTTTTTGGGGGGGTATCAGAGTGGCCTTTTTTGTTTATCCATGTCGGTTTCTTCCAGGCATCTATTCATTTCGATAGCTATTATGTCGTGGAAAGATATACATTTTTAAAATCCGTATCCATACATTGAATCATGACCTGGTGTTTTCCAACTAGTTACCTTTTTGAGAGATCTCCACAGTGAATCAATGTGTTTTTTCAGGGGGGTCTTTTGGGGTTTTCTTTTTTTTTTTTTTTTTTTGCTTTAGGGCCTTCTTTATTGCTTGTAGCTCTTTTTTCATGTTGTTTATCCATTTGGCTTTTCTGTTATGATCTCTCCATTCCCATATTTTGCTGCAAAATATTTTTTCTTCCATTGCATCACATTGTTTGGATGTCTTTGTGCATTCCCCTTCTAGCTGGTGGAATTATTTTTCATTGTTTTTTTTGTATTGTTTGATCCTGTCTCAGTATTTTTTTAGTCTTCCTTCTTTTTGTCATACTTTCTAATTTATTTTCTTGAGTTGTTTCGTTTGATTTAATTCTATTGATTTTAGCGTTTTTCGTCTCTCTAAATATTTTTTCATATAGTCGACATCTTACATTTGATTCCAGTCTAATTTCCCATCCAGGTTTAGAGTTTCGGTCCTTGTTCTTTCGAGAAACACCGATTTTAGTACACACTAATTTTACTCCTGCATCGCTTGGTTCGTTTAATTTCGTGATGTTGTTCGTTGGAATATATGTTAATAGTTTGTTTATTTTTATTTAGTTTCTGCCTTGACTGTTTTCCTGTCTTGGTTCTTTTGAGATGTAAATGTAGTTTTCTTTTCACACATAATTTTCTTTATAGTCTCAACTTTTATTTTCTATTCTTGTGTTAGTGTTGTTTCTGTGTTTGGATGTGTGGTGTTTCGATTACATTTACTTTGCGTTTCAATTCGGTTAGAGTGTTCTTGTTTTTCGGTATTTCGTCTTAAACCTAATGAATACTGCCCAGATTTCTAGGATTCTTTTCCAATACAATCTTTGTGTTGGGTCACTCCTTGTTTAGCAGTAAAGTACAAACATCTTCTCTTCCATAGTCAGTTTTTCCGTCGGTGTTTCTTATTTGAGTAGTTGTTTACTTCGTCGTTGGTGTAATTGAAAAAAGAACAGCCAACATTCGCAAGATGACATCAAGTCCCCTATGTAGGCTATCAAAGGAGAACTTGCCGGTCATGACACCCAAACCTGTTGTTTGGGTCCGACGTTAAATTAAGGTTTTGTTTTGCATTTACTCATGGGGAGTATATTGTGGCTATACCAGAACCAGTGGTTGTTTATAATCTGTACACCTGTCACTGATGTGACCAAGTACCCTTAAAGAAAGTGTACTCGTAAGCAGGTCGCACTCGCAACAAAAAAAAACCTTTCCGTGTCAAAGTTTTAAATTTTAACTTAGTTAAAGTTCGGGGAGGTCATTTATTTTTTTAGCTTGCCTGTTATATTTGACTATTATTTTCTTCTTTAAACCCTAACCTATTAAGTGACATTCTTTTTTGCATTTTGATTTTGACTCTGTTCTTTAGATACATATTTACCCAACCCCTCCGCTCGGGCAGGATATGATACAAGGTTAATTTTTAAGCGAAGTTTAACAGGTTTTAATTCAGAGTTTTTATTAGTTGCCTCATCAAGGCTGAAGAACCTAGTCTGTCCAAAAATTTACCCATAGCTGGAGGGAAAATAATTGGATTCATACCTTTCCCAAGGTTATTAGTGCTATGTGAAATGCCATCAGTCTCGTCCAGGATTTGAACGCGTGTCGCCGTGTCCATTTCCTACGACGATAACCATTACACCACGGGTACCTCCACTCTGTTCTTTTGATAAGTAATATGTGTCTTCTTGTTACTGATAAATAGTTTCGATTAAAAGTTTTGACATTGACTCGGAAGATTATTTTATCTTTCTATATTTATTGTGGTCTCTTGAGCCTCTTTCTTTTACAACTTTATGATATTAACGTATTCTACTACATTCACTATAACGATCCATTTACATTCAGAGAAAAAGGACACAGCAAATGATTTCATTATTATTTACTCCTTTAGAGTTTTTCATATCAGCATTAGCTGATGGTTTTTCACTAGAGTTTGAGTGACAGCAAGTCTCCTCAAGTCTCCAGGACTCTTCTCAGTATTCAGGCTGTTTTCAATAATGCTGTCATTTGGATGGTCTCCACTTGTCCACCAACTTCCAATACTCCAGTCCCTTTAATAATCCGTTAGTTACCGTGCAAAAAGCACCAGTCACAATTAGTATAATTGTCACCCTCATGTTCCATAGTTTTTGTTGTTTTTTTTTAATTCCCTAGCAAAGTCGAGGCACTTATCCTTTTTTTCACATTCTTTCAGTTTTATTCTGTGATCAGCTGGGACATCCACGTTGACAATTTTGCAAATTCTCTTTTTTGTTGTTGATTATTATAAGGTCTGATCTTCTGGTCGAGATTAGGTGATCCGTCTGTATGTCAAAGTCCCATAGGAGTTCATGTGTGTCATTTTCTAGGTCAGGTGCCTTTTTGTGCATATACCATTTTTTCATATGGTCAAATTTAAATTTCTTCCACATATTTTATTCCTTGACAGTTTTTCACATCAGCGTTAGCTGATGGTTTTCCACTGGTGTTTGAGTGACATCATATGTATTTAATATATAAGTATAAAGAGGATTTTGCATTGAATAACCTACAATGGTTGATAGGCCATAAAACCTAACCAACTAACCAACCCTTTAAATAAATGCTAAATAAATGAGCTTAGGCTCGTTTAAAAATGTTTAAAATATAGTATTATAATAGTTTCTTCCAGGCAGCGGTCGTATCGATACTGCTGTATGGATGCACTACTTGGACGCTAACTAAACGGCTGGTAAAGACGATAGACGGCAATTACACAAGGATGCTGTAAGCAATATTGAACAAGTCCTGGCGGCAACACCCCACAAGGCACCAACTATACGGCCACCTGCCTCCCATCATGAAAACTATCCAAGTTAGACGAACTAGACATGCAGGACACTGCTGGAGAAGCAGGGACGAGCTCATAAGTGATGTACTCCTATGGACCCTCACATATGGCCGGGCAAAAGCAGGAAGACCAGCTCGAACATACATTCAGCAGCTAAGTGAGGATACGGGATGTAGCCCTGAAGACCGACCAGAGGTGATGAACGATAGGAAGGAGTGGCGAGGCAAGGCCAGGGATATCCGACATGATGATGATGATGATGATGATCGTTTCTACACATTTAAATGGTTTCAGTTATTGCTTTCTAACACTAATAATTCAATATTAACCATTTGTCTGCACAAAGTGCTATTTAACTCTAATTATTTTACGGAACACTTTTCATTCATTTGCACTCAGTAAAATTGACCCAAGTATTGCTAGGTAACACTAACAATTCCATTTAGCATAAGTCATTTGTGTGCACGCAGTTAAATGATCAATGAGTTCTAGTTCAAAGAATTCAATTTAGCATAAGTCATTTGTTTGCACACTGCCAAACAGTTCTATTTGACCCATAGATAGGACTCTATCAGGTTCTACAACTCCAGATCAGAGTGAACCTACGAGTAATGGCAATAAAAGGTTTCTCCAAACTTCCCAAAGCTCCGGAGCTTGAGTCTCGCCATCAGATGGTTTAATGTCATATCCAGGACACTCGTTGGTGGGGGGATCTTACTCCTCTGCAGAGATGCAGTCGGTGTTTTCTACTGCTCCAGCCGAATGGTCACGGTATATCATGTAGATCAAGATACAAGTCTCTTCTTTCTTTTTCCCATTCTCATGATCATAATCATCAAAATCTTGGTTTCCTCACCAGTCATTCAATGGCTCCTAAATAAGTGGCAACAATTTCATGTTTCCTCCTACTACTTATCTTCTTTATTCATTTTATCTTTTACTCCTCTTCTACATTTTATTATTGCTCCCTGAGAGTTTTTCACATTCTGAGTGAGCTGATGGACTTTCACTGGAGTTCGAGTGGCAACAAATCTCCTCTAGTTTCCAAGTCTCTTCTCAGTATTCTGGCCGATCTCAACGATGCTGTAGTTTGGATGGTCTTCATGCGTCCTCTTATTTCCAAGTCCTCCAGTCAATGAGCCAATCCTTTGGTGACTGTACCAAAAGCACCAATTACAATTGGTATAACCGTTACTATCATGTTCCGCGGTTTTTTCAATTCCCGAGCAAGGTCCAGGTACTTATCCTTCTTTTCGCTTTCTTTCAATTTTACTCTGTGGACAGCAATGTCCACAATTCTGTAAAATCTTTTTTGTTGTTGTTGATTATTATAAGGTTTAGTCGAGATTAGATGATCCGTTTGTATCTCAAAATCCCAGAGGAGTTTATACGTCTGCTTTTCCAGCAAATATGCAGGGTTGTGCATATACTATTTGTTTGTGTGGACAAACTTAAATTTCTTGCACAATTCCCAGTGGATAACCAAGCCTACCCAGTCGGGTCTAGTTTTATACTCTTTCTGCGCTAATTTTAAGCATTTGCTTATTATCATTTATACGTTGTTATTATTATTATTATTATTATTATTATTATTATTATTATTTCGATTTTTTCCCACCGGCGCTAACTGGTGGTTTTTCGGAGCAGTTTGAGTTACAGTAAGTCACCTTGGGCTTCCAGGACTCCCCTAAATATTATGTCTTATCCTAACAATGATTAGGGCTAGATGGTCACGATTCTGCCCTTGTTTTTTAATTCCTTCAATTTCATTTCCAAGCACTTGATGACCGTTCCAACCCAGCAACTACAACTGGTATCCTTGTTGTTATTATTATTATTACTATTATTATTATTTGTCACAGCTAAAGATGCTTCAAGGAGGTCAAGTGGCACTGGGTCTACCAATTGCTTTCGCTTGCATGCAACGCTCCTTCCTTCAGTCGGTATTTTTGTTCCATCTCTTTCCATCATTGTTATAATTATCATCATCAGTGGAAGCTGTGGTAGCAGTTGCTGTTGTCGATACAACTGTGATCGCAAAAATCGGTGCTGGTGCTGGTACTGCTGCTGCTGCTGTTTTGAGGGGAGAAAGTTGATGAATAGAAAGAACAAAAGGGTCACGACAATACTGCTGCTAATGATGATGATGATGATCATGATGAAGATGATGATCACGATGATGTGATGATCAACCCGCTTCTGTTGATAGTGGTAGCGGCTAGAATGGTGTCAGCAATGGCAGTGACTTTCTTTTTATTTCTTTTTTATTTTATTTTATTTCATTTTATTTTTTGCTTTTATTTTCATCTTCTCCCCACGATTACGGCCAAGGAAGACAGTAGAGGAATTTCTGGGCCGTGGATCTGACGTCAGTTCAAAACCCTCTACCTTTTACTCGCCACCATACCACCCCGCCTCTGATCGCCAACATCTCTTCCAACTCTTCCCATTACTTCTGCTGCCATTACTTCCAACAGCAATACCAATACTTCCAATAGTAACACAATTACTGCTCCTTCGAGAAGTAATGGTAATAGATTAACAGTAGTAGTAGTAGTAGTAGTAGTAGTAGTCGTTGCTGTTGTTTTTATGATACTAGCCATGATAGTGGAAGTAGGAGAGATAATAGGGATACTTGAGGTGGTCTTTGTGGTTCTAACCACCCCTTTCACTTTATTGTCCTTCAACGTCTGTCAATCTATCTCTTCATACCACTCACTCTAGTCTCCCCCCCTCTCTCTCTTTCTCTCTCTCTCTCTCTCTCTGAGGTAGTTAGATTGATAGATTTATTTGCAATTAACCTACAGTTTTTGCATAATCATTGTAATTTTTTATCTATCTATCTATATATCTATCTGCATACTGTCATATATATATATATATATATATATATATATGTGTGTGTGTGTGTGTGTGTGTGTGTGTGTGTGTGCTTTCAGGCATATATATATATATATATATATATATATATATATATATGTGTTAAGTATATGATCAAGTAATATGAAACTATCTATGTGCATTCACACACACCGACAGACATATATATATATATATATATATATATATATATATATATATATATATATATCAATGTATGTTTATATATATATATATATATATATATATATATATATATAATCATACATTAAGGTATATTCAAGTTTTACAATTGTTTTCCTTTTCTCTTTAATTCATTTATGTTCTCTCCATTTAATTTTTTCAATTATATATATATATATATATATATATATATATATATATATATATATATAAGTTGGTTGCTTTATGTTGAAAGAGTTTTGTATTTTCCAAACTCTTGGATTCTAGAATTTCGAAATATTTTTTTGGGAATCCGGCAATGCAATTCTATTCTTGATATTAGTGCAACACAGTCTTTCTAACTTCACTCATATCGTTTATTATGGCATACATCAGCTCTAGCTAATAGTCGTAAATATATATATATATATATATATATATATATATATGTGTGTGTGTGTGTGTGTGTGTGTGTGTGTGTGTGTGTGTGTGTGTGTGTGCTTATTAGAAATTGGGCTGTTTGAAGACGCCTGATTGCATTCCAAAACCTTTCATATATATATATATATATATATATGTGTGTGTGTGTGTGTGTGTGTGTGTGTGTGTGTGTTTGTGTGTGTGTATATATATCAGTTGCTCTATGTATACATATATACGTACGTATTTATTTTCATTAGCATTTTTAGCATTTTAACCATCTTTTCGCTCCACTTTATTCTATCCCTGATTGTTCTCATTGCTCATTTCTTTTTACTTCAGATCCTCCTTCTCCCACTTTTTTATTATTCACCAATGTTTTTTCTTGTTTTTTTATAATTTTTACGACTGACCACACCTTCCTTTCTGACCAATCCTTTAACGCAGTCTTTTCATTTTACTTCATACTACAGTAACAGAATATTCTGACAGGTTCCATCTTTAATTTTTTTCTACAATCAACGTCTCTCCCTCCCACCACCCTGCTTTTTTTATTATTTAATTTCTCCTTTTTTCCTCCTTCTTCCTTCTTCTTCATTCCAGTACGCTCTTCCTTCTATTTTTTCATCATCTTTGGAATTTCACCCACTCTCATTTTTTCTTTTCTCCTTTACCACAGTCGGTTATTTTCTTCTTCTTCTTCTTCTTCTTCTTCTTCTTCTTCTTCTTCTTCTTCTTCTTCTTCTTCTTCTTCTTCTTCTCTGATATCTTTCTTCTTTCTCTTTGTCTTTCTTTCTTTCTCCTGCTTCTTCACTTTCTCTGTCTTTCTCTCCCTGTCTCTGTTTGTCTCTCTCTCTAAGCCCTATATTCAACCCGTCCTCGCGATTTAGGTATTTTTACGTGCGTTCTTTTCTTCCTTATTTTTTCTCATCTTCCGCTTCTGATATTTCTTCTTTCTTTTCTTCTTGGACACTGGGTCTGTATATGTAGTTTTTCTTTATTCCCCCTTGTTTTTCTTTTCTTATTCTTCGTCTTTTTAACGTAACTTGTCATCAACTTTTTCTTTTCATCCATTCACCGGCATTAATCTACTTCTTCTTCTTCTTCTTCTTCTTCTTCTTCTTCTTCTTCTTCTTCTTCTTCTTCTTCTTCTTCTTCTTCTTCTTCACAATTAACGTTGCTTCTTCTTTCATTTGCTTAGGATCTCTTACATTCATCTCACAAGCAATTATCACATGCTCTCCTTTATTTCTCGGGCACTGCGATAGTATTTATAGCCTCTCGATATTTCTCCTTGCTCTCATTTTCTATTAACATAACTTTTCATTTCTTCTTGTCTTTTCATCCAACAACCTTACAATTTTTACTAAACTGGTATCATCACCATCTTCTTCTTCTTCTTCTTCTTCTTCTTCTTCTTCTTCTTCTTCTTCTTCTTCTTCTTCTTCTTCTTCTTCTTCTCTCTACCTATCTAAATACCTCCTTTCTCTTCATCTTAACACTATCTTCTTTTTCTTCTGCTTCTTTTTCTTCTTTGTACATATCCAAGTACGTTCTTCCTCTCCATCTTTACTCTATCTTCCTCTTCCTGCTCCTCCTCTTTTTCACTCTACATATCCAAGTGCCTCCTCTTCCTCCCCCTCCTTCTTCTTCTTCTTACTTACTCATTCGCTTCAGATCTCTACATTCATCTCAACTCCGATTATTACACTCTCTCTTTCTCGCAACACCTCATCCATTCTCCAGTCATTTCCAACCAACTCTTCTTCTCTCACCCTTCCGTCTTTGATCCTTTTCAAGTTGAACACCCGTCGACTCCGCATTCCCGCTCTCCAAATTAACTACTACTGTCTTGTTCCTTTCCGTTCAACAATGTTATTCTTAGTCTCCGGCTTCGGTGAGGTTGAAATTGATTCCTTCTGCTCCTTCGATTTGTCTCCTCTCTTATATGGCCTCTCTTTTCTCATCACTTACCGGCCATTACAGCCGCCATATTAATATTTCTCCCCCTCTAAAAAGTCTTCAGCTCTCTGGAATCTGCATTTTATTTTTATTCTGTTTCACCGTGAGCCCCGGTATTTTATGTTCGTATATCTTGGTTTATCTTGATTCATCTCAAATCTTCACTTTTCCTTGTAATTTCTTTCTTCTACAAACCCTCCGTTCTTTTCCGAATATTTTCTAAATGATTTTTCTCCTCTTCTGTCATGTCTCTTTTTACTTCTGTTTCTTTCTTTTTGCCGACTTTCCTTTTTTCGTTTTTTCATATCTTCCATTTGTCGTTTGCTTTCACTGAACAACGTCCTTTCTTTTCTCTTTATTTCTGTTTGGCAATGTTCATTTTTCTACTCCTGTCTTCTTTACTTCAATATTATTTCAAGTACGACTACTTTATTTTTACGTCACACGATTGATAAACTTCTTCCCTTCGCTTACTTACCTAAATTATCTTGCGCACATTTAAAAAAAACAAAAAAAACTTCACTTTATTAAACTTCTATCTGATCTTACTATTCCTGTTTTCTTTCCTTTGATATCTTCCGACTCTCTCTTTATAGTTATTCTCATACTGCAACTCTTTCATTAAAGACTACTCACTTACTCACTCCATTAAATTCACTCAGCGTAGTTTCACTCTTCTCTTGGTACTCTTTTCTACTTTCACTTTCACTTTGTTCATTCCCCACATTTTTTTTAATTTTTTTGGCAATTCACTTCTTTCTTCGATTCCACAACTTACTCTCCTTTTATATCTTTTCAACTTTTCTTCATTTTTACATTCTATTTTATTATTATTCTCCCCTATTTCGCCCATACGTTTATTTTCATTCCTTTTTACTTTCGCTTTTTTTCCTCTCACCACTCCACAACCAAAACTAATTATTTAGATCTTCTTTCTCAACTTTACTCTCCTTTTCCTAAAAGCTTCTTTTCTTTAACTATGAAACCTTGCTCTTTTCTTCCTTCAGCATCTCTCTTACATCATTCTCCCCCCCCACTCTCTCTCTCTTTCTCTCACTCTTTCTCTATTCTTCCTTCCTCTTAGCTTGAACTATTTCTCTTTCTCTTTTTCCCTATCTCTCTCCCTCTCTATTCCCCGTATCTCATCCCTGCATTCCACCCATATACTCCTTCCCCATTCTGTAACATTTTCCTTCCGTTTTCATTCGTCTTTCTTTTCCCTCAAGCCATTCTATTTCTCTGAGATTAAATTGCTTTCGTTTCATTCGGCTTCAGCCTCCCTCCTTGCTTCGTTCCACATCACAATAAGTAGTATTTCAGCTTCGACTAACATTCAGCTCACCTCTCTAGCCGTGTATTTCTTTGCCGTGTCAAGAAAATATCTTCCAAATTCAAGCCAGACAGAGACAGAGTGATAACCGGCTCACTCACGGAACAAGAGGTAAAGTCAATTTCATTTCTCTATATATCTCAAGATCTACTTGTACAAACTTTATATTTCTATATACACACACATACATGCATACATATACATACACACGTACATATATAATAAGTTACAGTATATATATATATATATATATATATATATATATATATATATATATATATATATATATACAGTAACTTATTATAGTATTGTTGGAGTTATATATGCAATTGTTCAATTATATGTGCACATGGTAAAAAAATCTATGTATTGCAGAAATTATCATTATCGTTGTATATATATATATATTCATATTTATGCATACATATATTATATCTAATTGCTTTAAGATCACCCTGGTGGTTCAAATTTAACAAGTACTTTTAGCAGTTGGTCGTTGCAGAGATTATATATTGCTTTTGGCTAGATACTGAGTATATTTAGTTTTTAATTATTTCTGTATAGCTAATCTAATTCTTTATGGCGTATTATAATAGAATATTTACAAGACCAATGCACTAAAATTTGCTCACTTAGAGAAAAAAAGAATTTCCATTCCAATTTCAAAACTAATGAATGCTTCTTTGTATTTTATTCTTTCCCGTTAAACATTATATTATAATATGCTAAACGTTGGTAAATTTTTTCTGTTAACTGGAATGATTTTTCCTACTTAAAACGAAACAATGTAATCATGAGTATTTGATTGAAAGTGAATCCGACGGGTCAAAACCTCCTCAAATACACCGGCACACTAATTCACTTACTCACACATTTTAATTGGAAAAATTTTACTCTTGAGTATATGGTAACCTAAAAAATATTTGAAAGAAATTGATGAAATTGATATGCGAATTGGCTTCAAAAAAAAAAAAAAGTTGAAATTGTGATTTAGATATGGTTTTTCACTGGTCGCGTGATTTCGATGGTGCAAAATTATTCGACGTACAATGCGTTCTAAGTTTGTTTGTGTGTTCTTTTTTATTTCTTATAGTATATCAACCTCGCATGGGTTATTTAATGCCGAAGTCATCCTTGTCTGATAATACAGGAATTATATTTTAGCTCTCTTTACGAGAATAAGGGGTTCATACTTCTCTATTGTTAATTAGTCTGAAATTGTTCGCAATAGCGTGATTGGAGTTCGAACTCACTTTCTAAGATGTTGCACTATAGCTCGTTAGCCACTACACCACGGAGAATCCCCACTTCTTCGGGTTCTTGGCTGGTGAATAAAAACTCATCATTCGGTTCATATGGCCGGTACTTCTGGCTAGTAATTCTTCGTCGCTTACCCTTTCTCTCGCTCTCTCTCTCTCTCTCTCTCTCTCTCTATATATATATATATATATATATATATATATATATATAATGTAATTTTTTTGTGATATAATTGATTTGCGCATGCTTATACTGGATTTTATTCATCTGTTTTATCAGGTTACGGGATGTATCATGATGTATTATGAAGTATATAAATGTTTTCCAGGGTGTTTTTCTTTTCTTTTTTTTTTAATAGAAGGTTTCGGTAAATATATTTTTATCCTCTGACCGGTACATACACTCCCGAGATATTTAGATTACTATTTTCCCTCTTTTTAGATGTGCTAGGTATATTCTCCACATCACATGCAATATATTGTGAACAAAAACCAAAAAAAATACCCAAAAAACGAAGAATGTATGGACTGAAATCATTTGGTAGAATAACCAGAACACACACACACACACACACACACACACACACACACACATATATATATATATATATATATATATATATACAAAATCCCTTTCTCTGATCATTATATTTAACGTATATTTGTGCCTATTTAGGAAGGTATGATTGGAAATGAGAACTTTCTAAATAACTTTTCCCACCGCCTTCAGGTTGTAAATAGACAGATTTTATAACAGTTATCTACTAATGAAATGTATTTGAGCATAAGTTATGTCAAAAGGTTAACTTATTTATATGCACGTATGCTTATTATATATATATATATATATATATATATATATATATATATACATATATATATATATATATATCCAGTGTGCTGCTATCTTTCTGAGGGGAAAAAGTATAACCAGCAAATTGATTTGTTCATTCTTGTCCTAATTTGAATGAATACTGGACGAAGTCTTTTTGGCGAATGGCTAACGTACTGGACTGAGACGTTGTAGATAGTGAGTAACCTCTCTCGTCAAGTTACTATGTTCACTTTCGGACTAATATCACTGGGGAAAAAAACATGAAATCCCTTATCCACCCCCCAACTATGGAATAAATAGCACCTCTTCTAGTCTTCTACTAGGATGGCTTTGCCATATCATTTGATATGATATCAACCACGTAGGTTGATATACCATTGAATGAAGAAGGGTGTCCTCGTGGTATAATGGTTAAAGCGATGGACTGTGGAATCGTAGAACGCGAGTTCGTACTCCAGTCACGCAATTACGTTCCCTTTCGGGAAAATACCCTTGGGAAAGGTATGAACCCCCTGATCCTCCCAGCTATGGGTTAAATAGTACCACTACTGTTCTTCTAGGAGAATGGCTTTGGCATTAAATAACCTAAAAAGTTTGATATACTAAGAAACCAAACCAAACCATTAAATGAAGAAACTAAGGCAAAACCTAAATGAATTTTGCATCTTATGTCCAAGAAATACATACTGTTTTTTACGAGATACTTAAAATTGCTTTTTAAACAGAAATTAGCCAATTATTATTATCAATAATGATAATATTTACTCCTTTAGAGTTTTTCACATCAGTATTAGCTGATGGCTTTTCACGGGAGTTTGAGTGACAGCAAGTCTCCTCAAGTCTCTAGGACTCTTCTCATTATTCTGGGCGTTCTCAGTAATGCTGTCATTTGGATAGTCTCTACCCGTCCGCCAACTTCCAAGTCCTCCAGGCCTTTTAATAATCCTTTAGTTACTGTGCCAAAAGCACCAATCACAATCGGCACAATCGTCACTCTCATGTTCCACATACTTTTTCAATTCTCTAGCAAGTTTATTTTACTCATTTGAGAGGTTTTGACACCAGCGTTAGCTGATGGTTTACCCCTGGAGAGTAAGGGATAGCAAGTCTCCGCAAGTCTCCAGGACTCTACTCAGTATTTTGATCTCAACAATGCTGTAGTTTGAATAGTCTCATCTCGTCCTCTTATTTCTAAGTCCTCCAGTCTCTTTGCCAATCATTTGATGGCTCTAGCGAGTACACCAATTACAATTGATATCGCTGTCACTTTCATGTTCCTTAGTTTTTGTTTTTTTTTGTGTATGTGTGTTTCTTTCAGTTGTCGATCAATGTTTAGGTGCTTATCTCTCTTTTTGCTTTCTTTCGCTTTTCCCCTGTTCAACCAGAACGGCAAAGTCCACTATACAGCAGGTTCTTTTTTTCTGTTCACTATCACAAAGACAACATTATTATTATTATTATTGTAAAAGTGTGTCCTGTTTTAACTTTTAACTGATTCATATATATTCCATCAATATCACGGTGTGTTTGTATTGTTTTTTTGTTTGTTTTTTTCTCTTCTTTCAAGTCTGTCATTCCTACTGGAATATAATTGAACACCGTCCCACTGGGCATGCCATAATATACTAATTTATCCTTTATTACTGACTAACGGGTTATTGGATAGAGCGCTCGCTAATGGTCCGGGAGACCTGGGTTCAATTTTGGGTTCAGGTCGCGTCATACCAAAGACTTTAAAAATGGTACTTGATACCTCCTTGCTTAACGCTCAGCAATATAAGGTTCGTATCAAGGGTAAATTGGAGCAATTCAGGGAAAGGAGTAGCGCCCTCCCCTACACCTCAGTGTGTGGTAGCAATTAAAAAGGGAGCCTTCTGGTTGCCTTCGACTACGGTCGTCAACTTACTTACTTACTGACTACCCTCATTGTAAATTCATTTGTTCGGCTTTGCTAGCGATATATTTTTCAAAGTAGTTCCTTATCGAATGGACTATTTCTATTCGTCTATCTATCTGTTTTCATTTTCTTTTTTGTTTTTGTTTTTTGTCCGATATCAATCACACTCAATGGCTGCTTTTTACAGCTTTCCCACATCTATTTCAAGATCATGTAGAAAGAATAAGAAAGTTGAAACCTTATGTCCAACTGAAATAGAACCTACTTCCCTTTTTAAATTTGCCTGGAAATATCCCTCTTTGCCAGGGATCGAACACCTACCATGGTCATTGGGCTATATCAGTCACAATATAAGTTATTCTGTAGGACAGGAGAGTAATCTATCTATCTATCTATCTATCTATCTATCTATTGTTCATATCTATCTATCTATCTTTGAATGTAGCTCCTGATAAAATTGGTTGATCTGCTAACCTCTGTCTCAGTCAATCTGTCTGTTTATCTATCTTAGGCTGTTCATATCTGTCTATTTTTTTATACAATTCTTTATCAAACTGTATCTTTCTTTTCTTTCTTTCTTTCTTTCTTTCTTTCTTTCTCTATCTATCTATCAATCTATCTATCTCAATCTGTTCACATCTATCTATCCATCTATCTTTCTCATAGTTCATATCTATAATTTCAAATCTACACGCAAGTATCAACCGATATATTTGTCCATAATTTATTGAAAAGAAAATATTACTTAATTATACAAAACTTTAGTTTTCACTATTCGCTCCTTTTTTTTATACAAACACAACAGTGTAAATGTTTCTGAATAGCTTCAAATATATATTAATAAAATTGTTTCTAAAACACATGTCTATGACTGCTTTCTCAGATTGGCTAAAAATAAAAATGGATGTAGAATTGTTTGTTGCATTCTTCTTCCAACTCAAGAGGGTGATGACTCGCCTTAGAAATGGGTACAAATCCGAATGATGCCGAAAATATTGATATAGAGATATCATTCTGAAGAAAATAGTCTCGTGCAAGGCCAGATAGAAGGAAATGGAGAGGAGGGAGATAGTGCTGCGCCAATTTTCAAAGTTGAATAGAACTACTGTTGCTGAAAATTAACATATAAAATCTTTGCCTTCTCCTGGGCCATAAGCGTGAAAATTTCTTTTTTTGTGCACCTAGAAAAATGCCCAACTAGTTTAATGAGAAAGGATACTGGCAATCTAACCAAACTAACACACACACACACACACACACACACACACACACACACACACACACATATATATATATATATATATATATATATATATATATATATATATATATATATATATATATATATATATATATATATATATATATATATATATATATATATATATATATATATATATATATATATATATATATATATATATATATATATATATATATAGATAGATAGATAGATAGATAGATAGATAGTGCTCGTGGTGTAAAGGTAATCAAAGTGCGAAATAAATACAGCAACTTGAGTTCAAATCCTGGGCAAGGCTGTTTGGATTTTACATACAATTAAACCTTTGGAAAAGGTATAAATTCATGTACTCTTCTTCTAACTATAAGAAAATAGTAGGGCAGACCGATTTCTTTAAATTTGGTATGGTAACTGATCTAGGATGAAGGAAAAGTCTGAACTCAAGCCTGTTAAAATCTGTTTAAAAAAAATTAGACTTGTGTCTCACCTTGGTAATACGGACGGTTTAGTATATATATATATATATATATATGTATATATTGAAAAGTTAGATTTATAGTGAATCTGACAGTATGATAGAAATATGTGGAAAGTTGGATAAATCAAACCCTCAACTAAGATTTAGATGTGTGATATTTCGTTCGGGCTTTATTTCTTCTTCACGAACTTCTTCAAAACAGAGACTGTTTTCTGAGTTTTTTCTATTTAAAAGCATGTGAGGAGAGCGGAAGGGGTATAATTGTAGCAGGAAAAGTTGGGAGGGACTAAACTTTTCCTGCTACAACTATACCCTCTCCACTCTTCTCACATGCTTTTAAATAGAAAAACTCAAAAAACAGTCTCAGTCTTGAAGAGGTTCGTGAAGATGAAATAAAGCCCGAACGAAATATCACACATCTAAATCTGAGTTAAGGGGTTTGATTTATCCAACTTTTCACATATTTCTATTCACACACACGACACACACACACACACACACACACGCACAACATATATATATATATATATTTATATATATATATAGAGAGAGAGAGAAGCGCAAAAGACTGATTTTTTTCCACTCTTGTAAGCCTATACATTTTAATATTTGTATTATACATATAACACTTGTTTTATATATATCAGTTCTACTTACTCGCACTGAACATGTAATATTAATCTCTCTCTCTCTCCTCCCACCCCCTCTCTCTCTCTCTCTTTCTCGCCCTCTCTTGCTCTTTACTCCAACACATCTTCTCACACCTACACCTAGGTGTAGAAGCTGTTAAAAGACAAGGGTCGCCAACTTTATTTATTTATTTATATATATATATATATATATATGTGTGTGTGTGTGTGTGTGTGTGTGTGTGTGTGTGTGACTATATGTATTTATTAAGGGTTACATGGGAGAGCCAATATATAGAGAGAGGTTCGCAACTTATAACTTATAAAATATGGTCAATGTTATCCTTGGCTCAGCACTTGTCTAATGGGGATCAGTGGGAAAAGAATTTGAAGATCGTGTTGCACCAATCTTCAGATGGGCAAGAGAATTCACTGAATCGGCTTTCTCTATCCGAGCTAGAACTTTAAACATTGGTCACCGTTTTTGAAACTGCGCAACAAGATCAGTCACCAAACACTGAAATAAACCTCGAGCAAACGCCTTAGTGTTTATTTTGCGAGCATATGGGAATCTGGTCCCAATGGTGGTCTAAGAAGCTAAATTCGAATCTCGCTGAATAATGAATAGTGAGTTCTCGCAGGATTGAACTTAATTGGAAATATACTTCTTTAATTATTTATGGTAAGATTATTCTCACATTTCGTTAAGGCTTATAAAAAAGTTCCTAATCGAAAAGCCTTTTTTTCTTTTTTTTTTTTGTGTGTATCAATTCTTTAAAGTTATCTGGATAGGAGTTAATACAAAAAAAAGCCCTACTGTTATATATATGTATATATATCTATATATACTATATATATATATGCAAAACAGTTCACACAATTTAGGGGAACTGACCGTGATGATGACTTACCTAAACACAAGTTTTAGCCTTCTTTGAAGTAATAACCTACCCGTTTTCTATACAAAGGCACATTTTGTTAACTCATAATGTTTGAAATACACTATCCTCTGGATTGTAAGTCGTATATCTATATCTATCATCTTTAAACGATATATATATATATAATATATATATATATAAGAGAGAGAGAGAGAGAAAATGTCTATATATTTTCAGTGTTAGTATATTCCACGATCTCTCTCTCTCTCTCTCTCTCTCTCTCTCTCTCTCTCTCTCTCTCTCTCAATATATATAAAGACGAAATCATATATATGCGTGTATGTGTGTACGTGTTGAGAGAGAGAGAGAGAGAGAGATGAGAGAGAGGTAGCGTGAGATAGATGGAGAGAGAGATTAATGGTGAGAGAAAGAGAGAGGGGGGGAGATTGATAGGGAGAGAGAGACTTTGTGCGGGTTGCTGAATGACCATTACATAATCGAAGAGAGAGAGAGAGAGAGAGAGAGAGAGAGAGAGAGAGAGAGAGAGATCACTAAAACAGTATTTATTCCGCAGCCATGGTGACAATGTGTACAATATGAATGAGAACGAGGCTGTGGAAAAATTTCTCACTCACTCACTCGCTCACTAACGCACTCGACATTGTTGGACAATAGCAGCTTGCTGTGACGTTCGGAGAAGTAGCAGCACGTTACTAGTAGTAGCAGCAAGAATGAGCTCTGGAACGAGATGTGCTGGAATGTGTCAGTCTCCATGGTCTAAACGTCGATATCTTCGTCGTCGCCGTCGGACGTGATCGACACGAGAACTGCAACTATGCACTTTAGGAGAAGCGGGTCACCGTTCGGCCCGGACACAGATTCTGCCTTCTTAATATATAACACACCCTTATTAACATTTTCAATCAAATGCTCAGTAGGGGAGGGACAAGTACGAGGAAGTAGAGACCAACATATTTTCGTTCTACTTAGCAATGCATTTCAATACACACACACACACACACACACACACACACACACATATATATATATATATATATATATATATATATATATATATATATATATATATATTATCTGAAAGCTATTTGAACATCTGCAATGATGGAGCCATTGTGTTGATGTGATACACTCAACGCCTTACATTTGTATTTGATTCTTTTGTCTCACTCTGTCTGTGTCTTTATATATATATATATATATTATATATATATATATATATATATATATATATATATATATATAAACTTAATTCAATTTTGAATATTAATTATATACCAGAAACATTGTAAAGTAAAATTACGGTCCAAATATTATCTAATAACAACCTGTGTGATTGCTTTTGTCACCTGATATATATATATATATATATATATATATATATATATATAATATATATATATATATATATTATTAATATTATTACTTTTACTTTTTAGAGTTTTTTTTTATCAGCGTTAACTTATGGTCTTTCACTTGAGTCTGAGAGACAACAAGTCACATCAGGTCTCTAGGACTCTTCTCAGTATTCTGGCCGATATCAGCAATGCCGTAGTATGGATTATTATTATTATTATTATTATTATTTTACTCTTTGTGAATTTTCACATGTTTCAAGTGCGAGTCTCCTCACGTCTCCAGGACTCTTCGGAAAATTCGAACTGGTCTCAACATAGCCGTAGCCTAAATAGTCTCTATTCTTTCTCAGATATCCAATTTCCCTATTTTCTTTTCTAAGCCCTTGGTACTGTTCGAACCCCCTCCCCAACTACTATTGTTATCACCCTCACCTTCAAGTTCCACTGCTTTTTTCTTCTCATAAGTAAGATCCACATATTTGATAATGTTTTCGATTTAATTTTAATTTGTGGGTCCGCAGTAATATGAAAATACACAAGTTTCTTTTTTTTTCTTGAGCATTGAAGCTAGGTCTGCTATTATTATCATTAGTATTGATTGCCCAAAATAAATAAGGGTAAAAAAAAACTGGTCAATGTTTTTATCTACTCGGAGTGATGAAAAATTTCAAGATGGAAAAGATTACAATGTCAAATTGAGCATATGACACAGAATTCTCCGTACAGCCCAGCCCGTGTGATACTCAGAGTTGTGGGCCGTATTTAACATAGTGATTTTATATATATATATATATATATATATATATATATATATATATATATATATATATATATATATATATATACATATATATATATATATATATATATATATATATATATATATAGTTAGTCTGATGATAGCAGAAGCCAGAAACTGACAGTCACTAGGATATCCAAACATAGATGTGAATGCTCTACCACCGATACGATGCAAGTGTTTATTCATAGTTAAACCAAACTATATATATATATATATATATTATATATATATATATATATGTATATATATATATATATGGCAAATAATATTTAGAATATGAAAAACCTGCTATATAGACTTGTACAGATAATGCCCAAGCAACCGTAGATTATTACAAATATTTTCGCGCATGCGCAAAATTCTCCTTGCATATTTAAGAAGTGAACACGGGCCACAATAATTTCAGCCTGAATTAAAACGAGTATTGAGCATTACAAATCACATACGTTCATGTGGACTCCCACCTTTCTCTTTCTTCTTTCCTTCTTTCTTTCTTTCTTTCATTCTCCTGTCTATATATATATATATATATGTATATATGTATATGTTTTGGTTCTTGTATGATTTACAATATGCTGAAAGAATTTGAATTTTGTAGGTTTAGTTTGGTTTCCGTTTTAATGGCTTATCAACCTTCATGGGTTATTTAATGCCAAAGCTATCTTTGTAGAAGAAGAGCAGTGCAGCAATTTAACCCATAGCTGGAGGAGATATGTGAGATGATACCTTTTTCAAGATTATTAGACCGCAAGTGAACGTAATAGCGCGACTGGAGTTCGAACTCGCCTACTGCGATGTCGTAATCCAGCACGTTAGTCACTAACCACATGGAGTCCTTCCTTTGAATTTTGAATCATTAAAATGTGCAATTACTTTTGAGAATTCTATGAATGCATATTTAGCTTCACATGAATTTTTGGATTTGGCCGAAATACGCATCTAGATTAAATAAACTACCTTTAAAAACCTTAGGGGTGTCCTCGTGGTGTAATGGTTAAAGCGATGAACTGCGGAATCGTAGTACGCGAGTTCGTACTCCAGTCGCGCTATTACGTTCACTTTCGGGCAAATACCCTTGGGAAAGGTATGAACCCCCTTATTCTCCTCCAGCTATGGGTAAATAGTAGGACGGACTGGGTTCTTCAGCCTTGGTGAGGCAACTAGTCTAGGAGAAGGAAAACTCTGAACTCAAACCTGTTAAACTCCGCTTAAAAATTGACCTTGTGTCTTATCCTGCCCGAGCAGAGGGGTTGGTAAATAGTACCTTTAAAAACAGTCGTTCAATCTAAACGAACAACCTTTCCAATTTTCTTAAAATTGGCAATGAATAAGGAATATCTCATATAAACAACATTGATTCACATATGTTTAAAATGCAATCAAAAACTTTCAATCAATTTAAGTATCAGAGACTCATCATAAAAACAAAATATCTATTATTATTATTATTACATCATTATTTGTTAGTTATGCCTCCTTTGGTATTTTCCTTATAAATAGATTCTCAAATCAGCCTAATCTTTGCTCAAAACGTAATGTTGAGTGATCGTAGTCGAGGGCAACTCGAAAGCTCGCTTTTCAATAGCTACTACATCAAGGTGTACAGAAGGGCGCTACCCTTTCCCTGGATTGCTCTACTTTACCCTTGATCCTTACCTTATAGTACTGAGTGCTTAGCAAGGTGGCATCAAGTACCATTTTTTGAGTCTTTGGTATGACTCAACCTGGGACTGAACCCCGATCTCTCGAGTTATTGGCGAACACTCTAACCATAAATGTCTATATACAGATCAAATTCTGTTTAGTAATTCATCAAATAGTTCCTTAAAAAGCCCTCTTAAATTCTTTATCTATTTTCTTTGAAATCATCTAATTCGACCGGTTTTTTTTTACTCCGTTACTATTTTTATCTGATTCAGTAATTAGTTCCTTATTAATTAATTACTTAATTAACAAAAAATTACGTTGGTTTCTAATTTTAGTTTTTGAAATAGTGAAAAAAAGAAATGTCTACCGGGATGAGAAATTCCATTAATTATTTAGAAAGTTTGAATTAAATCGCCTTTCATTTTTGTTTTAGTAAAGTAGTTGATCCTAACTTCTTTAATATTTCCTTATAACGGACACAATCATAATTTATTTATTTTTGTCATTCTTCTTTGTATGTCCTCCAATCCCAATATTACTCAGCAATATCTCTGTCTTGACAATAGAACAAAAGCTGGAGAACCCTATTTTACAAGGAGTTTACATATTTTTAAAACAACATTTGACCTTTGAAATTTAGATGAGATTTTTAGAGCAGTAACAAGTTATCGTTTGAGGAAGTACATACCTTTCTAATGAACGATTTAAAAAGGCGTTTGTACAGGCCCTTTGTTGATTAACTTTGAATAACTTTCTCAGAATTATATACATACATACATACATACATATATATATATATATATATATATATATATATATAGAGAGAGAGAGAGAGAGAGAGAAAAAATATAATGATAATGATAATAATAAGCCTAATACAAACGGCTGATCAACTATCTATAGTACTTACGAGCCCAATATCTACTGATTATTGAAAATGTACACCTTAAGTTCGAGTGCGTGAAACTTATAATCGTGCTATATCTACATATATCTTAAAACCAAATTTTATTATAATATTTTCTTATTTTCTCCTCTCTTTAGATAACTACAACAATTTTAGTGGTTTTCCGACCGTTTTAGATCTTGTCTAACTTTTAAGATTTTATCAAGCGTTGTGCTTTTCAATTTTATAACATACATATTAATTCTAACGTAACATTCAAAGACACAAAACTTGAAATTAAACAAAATCAAAACGACTTATCAAAACAATCATTACTATAAAATCAGTTGGAACCTTCTATTCAAATCATCGGAAGTGGATTCAATATCATTTGTCTAAATTTCCGAGATGAAGCTTGATAATTTTCCTTGTACCCGGTTATGTTTAACAGAACTGGAACAGTCTACCCCGGTGTATTAAATAAAGGATGTAATTCTGTGTAGGCTCCCGAGTTCGACATGAAATACCGGGAGAAAGCCGGAGTACATATCGACCGAAACGTTGTGAGTATAACAATGAAGATAAGGTCTGTAGTTAAAATATTCTTAGTGGTAGAGAGGATACAATAGTGTGAAGCCCGTGTAAAGAAAAAGTATTAGAAATAATAATAATAATTATATCTAGAAAAGAGGGAGGAAGAGGACTTGCCAGCATCGAAGACACTGTTGACGCATCGATACAACGGCTCGAAGACTACATAGAAAAACACGAACGAGGACTGATTACAACTATCAGAAATGATACTGGCAACACGATAGACGAAAGAATGACAACAACTAGGAAACAAAAATGGGAGGGAAAACAACTCTATGGCTGCTTTAAACGTCTAATAAACAACATCTCACACCAGAAAACCTGGACCTGGCTAAGAAAAGGAAACCTTAAGAGAGAAACGGAATCCCTCCTAATAGCAGCACAGGACAACGCCAT
>CAUZXS010005136.1:102500-150000 GCA_963585895.1 Sepioteuthis lessoniana | reverse complement strand
CCAGCCACACTTTTGGGATGAGCAGATAACAGAAGACAGGTACACCAACGTGACACAGGTTGTCCTGAGCAACACTGCTGAGCTTTTGAATTCAGATTTTTACTTCTCCTAGATGAGTTAGCTTTTACCAATAATGAGAAGAGACAGGTTAATGCTTTTCCCTAGGATATTAGCGTGAAGTAGCCTTGTTTAGGAATTGAACTCGGAGCGTCGTAATATTCTTTCGACAATAACCGTTATGTTTGGCACGTATTTCTGTCAATGCATACGTGCGTGCAAAGACACAAACACGTAAGCAAACACACACACACGCGCGCGCGCTCACGCGCATTTTTAGATGAACTCTATTCTTCAAACTCCTTACTCTCCTCGTTATATTTACTCTCCCATTTATCACATCCATACTTTGTTTATATGCTCCCAGCAAAGTTTTCCATATAATGTTTTTCAGTCACTATTCTAATTTCAAAACATTGAAGAAATTTTTTACTCCGTTATTAGGGGAGATCTCATAGAACAGATGTTTATTATGTCATGTGATATGGTCAATCGCATTTTAGTTTTTAAGTCACTGATAGTTACACAATATCCTCATCTACATAAACCTCATATCGCTGTCTTTACCACTTTAAAAGTTCTTCAAAATTTTAACGTTTTTCATGAACGTTAGCCTGTTCATTATTTAGATGGATATCTACTTACAAACAGCAGATTCTTTAAACAATTTTAGCCCCGAATGCCAGACTGAAAAAGCTAATAAATAAGATTAAAAAAAAGAACGAAGCTAAGTATAGATATGCCTGTTAAGTACTTAGATGGGCAACTACGAGGTGCATACGATAAGTTTCCAGACTTTTTTCGTGTGGGCATTTTTATTGATAGTACACACATGAATTTAGTCTCCTTCGAAGAAATCTCCTCTGGCTGCAATGCACTTGTTGTACAGTTCCAGCAACTTCTCGAAGGCCCCATGGAAGTCCTTTTGTGTGAGCGTGTCAATGACCTTCGTAACAGCCTCTTTCATCTCCTCAATTGTCTCATAACGACAGCCTCTGAGCTTAGGGAATAACCAAAAGTCACAGAGAGCAAGGTCTGGACTATAGGGAAGTTGTTGAACTGTCTTGATGGCCATCTTGGTCAAATTGTCTGTGACAAGGATGGAGTTGTGTACTGGTGCATTATCCAGGTGGAAATTCCACTGACCCGATTTGAAGAGTGCTCGCCTCTTCCCAAGGAATCTCTTCCTGGACTCCCTTAAAACCTCAACATAGTAACCCTAACCCTAACCCTTTGGCCAATCAACTCTGATGTATTGACTTCCTTACTCCTCCCACACCTCTCATCATCCCTCACAGATTCCCTGCCTTCCTTGGATCTCTTATGCCACTCAAAAACTGATGTTCGATTCATGCAAAATAGTCGAAAAGCAGTCTGAAGCATTCCATACGTTTCTGTGGCCTTTTTTCCAAGTTTAAAACAGAATTTTATTGCATATCGTTCTTCTAAGGTCCAGATTGGATTTTTGAAAATCACCAGCTGTGACAATTAGGCTTTAGTAGGGTGTATTCGAATTCCTGCTGTAGCTGTTTTTTTTTTGACCTGATATCATAAGAATAGGTCAGTCATCTTATAAGACGTATAGCGATAATATACTGAATTTTCAAGAGTCTACGACAATTTTAAATACCCATACGAAAAAAAGTCTGGAAACTTATCGTATGCCCCTCGTATTTAGTAACCGCAGGTTCTATAAGCAACCTAAGTCCCGTATACCAGACTAAGAAAAAGCTTAGTAAATAGCCATAAACCAAATTATTTTTAATGGCTTCGAAAACAAACTTAAAGATTATAAAACAGATGTTACAATGTTTTATTTAAAACTTGTTAAAAATGCTGAAAAAACTTTTTTGTCGTCAATATAAGTTTGATATAAAACATTTTCATTGGAAAGATTCTATTTCTAATCAACAATATCATTTACATCCAAGAAACTCATAATTTCAAAGGTCTAATCGAAGAGTAAAACTGCTTTCTAACCCATTCAAACGGCACCGTATTATTATCTCCATCAGCCGTGCAGAGAGCACACAAAATCAACAAAATGTCACTTGGCCTTTAAATAGTTTATCTATTTTATTACGTGGAGAGAGACGATTGGCTGTCTGTATCTGTCGTGTATCACGTGATCCGGCCGGCGACAGGGTTGAATACAAGATGTTTAATGATTTGGTTATTACTAATTCGATAGATAAAATTGTTTCGTGGGTCGATATTTGTAGGTACTGTGATCGGTTGAAAAGGCATGATATAATCACAGAATTATTGTGCATATGCGTAAAAGGTCAATGATTTTAGTTTTTCAATTTTATTTTTTATTCTATTGATATCTCTCTATACATGTATATTCATTAATATGCTTATTTTAGCAGTTTTCTGATCATCTTCAATAAAATCATATATATATATATATATATATATATATATATATATATATATATATATATAATGCATATTAAAACAGCTGCGGTTCTTTTAGATATGCTTGATTAAATATAAGGATTGATCGATATTTTTTGAAATTTTCGGTGAATAAGGTAACACACACACACACACACACACACACACACACACACACACACACACACACACACACACACACAATATATATATATATATATATATATATATATATATATATATATATATATGTGCATATGGAGAACAAGACAATATCTTTTTCCAATCATTTTCTTCATTTTGATTTATTAACTTGTTTTTTGTTTGGCTTTGTTTAATTATTTGTTTTTTCCTGGGGCCCCCTTTTTCATATATTTGTGTGTACTTATACGAGAGTCTATTCATAAACTGAGATAGTTTTTAAACTTTGCTTATTCTGGCACAAGGTCAACGTTTATGGATGAGATACATATTACCAACAATAGTGCGCAATACACAACTGCTATATTTATAGGCAGAGTAAACATCACTTTCGCTCTCTCTTTTTCTCTCTAACACATACACACACACACACACACACAAACATATATGCACACAAGCTCATATATATATATATATATATATATATACATATATAATAAAAGAAGAAAAATGAGAGAAATGCATAATCGTACAGAAATCAGGCGTCGTTTTAAATAGTTGATCTCATGCCTTTTAGGATAGGAGCATTACTAATGCTCTGGCAATGGCAAAGTCGCATATCCATGGAACATATATATTGATATATGAGTGTGTGTGTGTGTGTGAGAAAGAGAGAGAGAGGAGGAGGATAGAAAGAGAGAGTATCTCTAATTTTGTGTCCAATGTTTACTGATCTTTTCTTTTAACATAAGTATATGCATTTTCCAAGATGGTTTGCCGTTTATAAAGAAAGAAGCATGATGGAAATAGATAGTGGGCAAAAGCAAAATACTGAAAGCGAGAACTTCAGATAAAATTGAAAAAAAAGGGGGAAAAACAGAGAGATTTAAACTGAGGAGAAAAAGAGAGAAAAGAAAAAGGTATGAGATCGAAATTAACAGCGAGAAGAAAAAGAAGGAGTGAATACAAAAAGAAAGAAAGAAAGAAAGAAAGAAAGAAAGAAAGAAAGAAAGAAAGAAAGAAAGAGACAAAAATGCTGAAAACGAAAACTGCAATGATTGTAAGAAAGGAAAAATAGAAAAAGAAAATCAAAAACAAAAAAAAAATAGATAAAAACTAAAGCGAAAAAAGGAAGAGGAGATGAAGAACATAGAGTGGGAGTAATGGGATCAAGAGAAAAGAACAAACGTATAAAATAGCGAGGGAAAGAGAATTAGAGAGAGATAAAGAGAGAGAGATACATAGAGAGGGTGAATTCGTCGAGCACCGTAAGAGGTCGCGTACGTATGCTAATATGCCGGTATGCTTGAGCGAGTGAGTGCACATGTTTCTATGCGTGTATGTGTGTGTGTGTACGCGTGTGTGCGTGTGTGTGTGTGTGTGTACGCGTGTGTGCGTGTGCAAGTCTTTCGTGTGCGCGAATGCTAGCGATTACAATACTAATGTTAGTGATGTAAACGATGATGATAAAGCTTGCTATAACGCTCGTGTTTACTAATGATGAAAACGATGATGATGATGATGGTGGTGGAAAAGCAAAGAGAAAAAGAAGAGAAAAGGAACAAAATATCGGACGAACAAAATGAAAATGAAAATGTCGAGAATGCTGAGGTGGTGGTTTGGGTCTGGTGTTGAGAGTAAAGAAGAACGCCATTCAAAAAATGCTGGGCAGGATGAAGAACGTCAGTGAAGGAACAAGAGATGATGATGAAAAAAGAAAAAGAAAAGAAAAAGAAAAATGGGAAAAAAAGAAGTAAATAAAGGTAAAAGCAGGGATACGCAAGATGTTAAAGAGAAATGATAGAAACAAAGGATAAAAAAATACAATAAAGGGAGAGCTAAGGATGAAAAGGCTGGAAACTTTGATAAGGAAGAGTATAATGGCTGGGAATCAGAAAAGCGATGAAAGAATTCGAGAGCAGAGATATAAACGTATAGTGAGGATGTAAAAGAAGCGAAAGGACATAAAAGAAGGGTAAGGATGAAATAAGAGAGTAAGGAGATAACAAGGAGGGAAAGGATAAAAAAAGAGAATAAGGAGGTAAAAATGAGAGTAGGAATGTAAAAAGAAGAGTAAGTATCTAAAAGGGAGAGTAAGGATGTAAAAGGAGAGTAAGGATGTAAAAGAAGAGTAAGGATGCAAAAGAAGAGTAAGGATGCAAAAAAGGTAAATTAACATATAAAAAAGCTAGTATGTGAAAACGTGAGTAAGGATGTAATAAGGACAGAAAGGATGAATAAGTAAAGTAATAATGGTGAAAAAAAGTAATGATTAAAAAGGAAAGTAAGGATATGAGGAACATTAATGATTTAAAAAGGGGGTAAGGATGTAGGTGAAGAGCAATGACGTTAAAAAAGTGCAAAAAATAGGTAAGTCGAGCAAGGACTAGCGGAAAAAGGAATGTGATAAAAGATCAAGAGAGTTGGAAGAAAAAGAAAAGCGAGGGAACAGAAGACAAGAATAGAAGAAAAATGTGAGATAAAGCGAAAGCGAAAAAAAAAGGGAAAACGAAAAGGAGCGAAAAATGTGAAGAGACAAAAATAAGATTGAAGACAAACAATTAATAAAAGAAATAGATAGTAAGGCGAAAGTGGAAAGAAAATGACTGTAAAGATAACGAAAGGTGAAAAAAAAGAAAAGGTAGGGTCAGTAGAGGAGGGATCTAAAGGAAGCAGAAATTTTATATAAGGTAGAGTAAAGAGAATGGAGCAATAACCAAGAAAGTAAAGAGAACAGATATAAAAAAAGCTGTGACGAAAGAAAATGAGGAAGGGGCAAGGGAGTAAAAGTAAGAGTAAAATACTGAGAATAAGGAGAATGAAGAGGGGAAAAGGAGAGTAAGAACAGTAGACCGGTAACAGCTGAGAGTAAAGAGAATGAAAAGAAAAAAAAAAGAAGAGTCGAGCGAATATTAGTTGGAAATAAAGAGTAAGGATAATGAAGAACGAAGAGTTGGGAGCAAAGGAATGAACATGGGATATAGTACTTCTTTGTTTAAGGGAATATCAACCTTTGTGGGTTATTTAATGCCAAAGTCACATTCGTAAAGGATAGCTTGAGGTATAAAAGGTGTTCATATCCTTCCAAAAGATAGCAGTCCGAAAGTGAAAGAAATATTTCAATTGGTGTTCGAACTCGCTTACTAGAATGCCACAGTCCAGCACATTACTTACTCTGCCACAGGGACTCCCTCAAACGCAAGAATAAAAATACTGAAGAAAGAGAAAAAGGAATAGAAAGGAGAATGTCGAAAGAAAAAAGGAGAGAAAAGTGAATATAGTGGCAAGAGAAGAGTAAGGCGAATTAATTAAAAAAGAGGAGAGTAAGAATGAAGAGGGAAAGTGACATGATACAAAGTACTGGAGAGAAATGAGGAGGAATAAAGAAATAAAGCTTGGTAGTAAGCAAGGATAAGGATAATAGGGATAAAGTAAAAAGAGATCAAGGATAATGAGACGAAATATAGCGATTTAGGAGAGTAAACGTATGAAGAAAAGAATAAGGGAAAATGGCGAAAGTGAAAGTAAAAAGAAAGAGGAGAGTTAAGGAGAGTAAGAGAACATGAAAAATGGTCGCATTAGGATAGAAAGTGATAATCAATCAACGGAAAGCTGGGAAAGATCTAGGATCGAGAACCAAAATCCAGGGAAAAAAGTAGAAAAAAAAAACCCATTGATAACGCAAAAGAGAGCATAATAGAGAAATTGATAATAAGAAAATAAGAAAAGACTAGAAAAAAAAAACAGATTGTGAGATATGAAGAGCAAGGACTAAAAGCAGGATTAAGGAGAGTAATGATGGAAAAGGTCTGAAAAGCGTGAGGGAATTTTGCCGGAGATGCAGTTGTGGTAGGGAGTTCGTCGTAAGGAAAGCTACGCGTTTACCTCATGGAAGACGAAAAAGAAGTCGACGAAGAAAGAAATGAACGAGGAAAGGAAGAACGGCGTGATTCGAAGGGGAGGCTGGTGGAGGCTTCCCGGAGATGAAAAGAGGGGAGAGTTTGGCAGCCATATCGGTTTCGTCCGTGGATGGTAAACGCTTCGGTGCTGGCAAGGAGAAGGGAGAAATGCCCAGTGCTAATGAACCGTGCCGACAAATATTGGCTGAGATAACGCGAGAGACGAGAATAACAGAGAGAAAGAGAAAAGAAGATGAATTTAAATTTGTAGCGACGAGCATAATTTCCCTTTGTGAAAAATTTGTTGAGCGAATATGACTGGTCATTATTTTTCAAACTTTTTTTTTTTTTTGAATTTGAGAGCAAATATTCTTTGCTCGAATCACCACGGGGGTGAGAAAAGAGAGGAAAGAAAAGCAAAAACTTGGAAGCTAAGCAAACAAGAAAGAAAGAAAGAAAGAAAGAAAGAAAGAAAGAAAGAAAGAAAGAAAAACATTGGATGAGAAATATCATTAAGACAACCATAAGGTAATTTTTCTCATATAGTTCCTTACGATCAATTTGTGTATCCATATCAGTTGGTTCATATCTATCTATGTATGTCTCAGAGTAACATTCTTATAGCATCTATCTATCTATCTATCTATCTACAAATGATATTTAAAATCGAATTAAATGACTGTCAAAAGCTATTAACTTGAATTTAACAAGCCATTTTTTTTGTATATTTTTGCATCTATCTATCTATCTATCAGTATAACATTCTCGTAGTATGTATGTATCTATGTATGTAGGTAGGTAGGTATCTATTTATCTCTCTCTCTCTCTCTATCTCTCTCTATCTATCAGTATAACATTCTCGTAGTATGTATGTATGTATGTAGGTATCTCAATCTATCTATCTATATATCTATCTGCCTAAAGAGGATATTCAAAACCAAATTAAATGATTGTTCAAAGTTGTTAACATGAATTTATGTATGTACGTATCAATCTATCTATATATCTATCTAGTTTTATTAGTCAGTTTATATATGTCTATCTCTACCCCTTCATATCGATCTATATAGCTAGTTGCAATCTGCTCATATCTATCTACAGAGAATATTCAAAATCGAATTAGATGTTTGTTAAAAGCTGTTCACACACACAAACACACACACACACACACACATGGATATATATATATATATATATATATATATATATATATATATATATATATATATATATATATATATATTAAGCCAATCTTGTTCATATCTGTGACAGCCAGTTTATGTAGAAATATATCACTATGTTTTACCTCTCGCGAAGCTGATTACCTACGTCCATACCAGTCAGTATATCAGAGGCATCAGTTCGATCCTTGATAAAAGGCAGTCAGATTTGCCCCAATTACAATATCAATATTTATCCGGACATTGGCCTAGCGGTTAGAGTGTTCGCCAATGGCCCGGGAGACCTGGGTTCAATCCCAGGTCGAGTCATACCAAAGACTCAAAAAATGGTACTTGATGCCTCCTTGCTTAACACTCAGCATCATAAGGTTCGGATCAAGGGTAAAGTGGAGCAATCCAGGGAAAGGAGTCGTGCCCTCCCCTACACCTTGGTGTAGTAAGCTATCGAAAAGGGAGCCTTCGGGTCACCCTCGACTATGGTCGCCAACTTTACAATATCAAAGTCGCATAATCTCCCTGCTTAGTCAACTAATTACTATATAATTATCTGTCTTCTCGGTTGAACTTAGTAAATTCCGTCAGCTTGATGGTATAGTGGTATCTAAAGAAACTCTAAAAAAAAATTCAGCCCCTGACTTGTTAGGATATATGTCGGAAATAGAAATAAAGAATTTTTTGAAAATTCTATTTAATTATGTGATTGCAATTTAATGAAGTAGAAGTTATAAAAAGAAATTTTTCGTACCGAACGTTTTATAGAATCTATAACTTACATGCATGCATTAATGTTTTATACTTTGAATGAGACTTGGATTACATGCAAATTACCAAACTGGGGGTCCACGTGGTGTAATGGCATACGTGCTGGACAGCGAGATCGTAGTATTTAAATTCGAGATTTATTCTCACTATGATGTCGACTTCAGACTAATACCATTGGAAAGGTATTAACTCCTTTATCCCTTTTAGCTATGGGTTAAATAGAACCGCAGCTGTTTTTTCACTACCGTGGCTTTGACATTAAATAACCCACGATGATTGATATGCCACTACAGAAATAAATTATCTATCGTCGCTTTTTTGAATGCTTTATTGTTTCTGACTCAAATGACTTCTCGATTTAATTTAACAATCTGTGCAAGCCAACAAATGAATACTGAGTGGAGTTCTATGAATAAAATGGAATAATTAACTGAGCAAGCGTAGGTGATAAGGATATATATATATATATATATATATATATATATATATATATATATATATATATATAAATATTGTCAAAAGTTTGGAATACCAGCTCATCTGGCAAGTTTAATTCGTAAGATTTTGGGTCGTTTTACATTTTTACTTCTTATAAATATTTCTACAATCGAAATATGTTGTGATATTGGTCTGCATTTTTGTGCTGAGTACAGTAAGGTTTTAACGAATTAGAGATTTTAATGTTAAATTTATATATATATATATATATATATATATATATATATATATATAGACGCACAGTGAGAGAGAGATAGAAATATGCTAGATTTGCACAAGATCTATTTTTATACAAAATCACGAAAAGATTTTGGAAAGTTTACTATATGATTAAAAAGGAAATAATGTATCAATCATTTACATATTCTTAAAAAAGCATGACCCACTGAGTACAACCTTTCCATTAATTCACTTAATACACAGAGAGAGACAGACAGACAGAGACAGAGACGGAGAGAGACAGAGAAGCGCTTATGATGTAATGGTCACCATCGTAGGAAATGATCACGAAGATCAGAGGTCAAACCATGGACGATACTGTTTGCATTTCACATAAGTCTAATAGCTTTGGGAAAGGTAGTAATTTACTAAGCGTTTTGCTCAGATGTGGCCCAAGGCCAAATGAATGGAGTACTCAATGAGACTCAAACTCACTTGTAAAGGTTTACTAGTCGAGTTTGATAGCCATTACACCATCCGAGGTGATCAGGTTTGGAAAAGGTATGAATTCATTAGTGTACTTCCAGTTATAAGTTAAAAGAAGGACAGACTGGATACTTTAATCTTTAAACGGCAACCGGTCAAGGAAAAGGAATACTTTGAATTTAAACCTGTTAAACTCCGCTTAAAAACTGATTTTGTACTACTTCCGGCTTGTGCGAAGGAATGGTTATATATATATATAGATAGATAGATAGAGAGAGAGAGAGAGAGAAAGAGAAAGAGAGAGAGAGAGTATTAAGTTTAGCACCAGTGGTCATACTCTAAACTATGAGTGTAGCTTCTCTCTTGAGAATTGAACCTATTTCATAGCCAGCAAATATGACGTCAGAACATTCGAACATATATATATATATATATATATATATATATATATATATATATATATATATATATATATATATCGTACGCGCGTGTATACAATATGATTTGATCAAAAACACACAAACCCAACCTCTCATAAGCTATATGCTGAAGTAGTCATTCAACAAAGCATGTGACGTTAAGGGAAACGTTAGCATGATCACCGTCGGTGGTTCTGTTGAAGAGGTTAGCTAAGAAGAAAAAGGCCGGCTCTTGAAAACGACGGCAGTACATACAGAACATGATGAAGACAAAAAAGGGAAGAGAAACAGCTTGCTGAATACAAACAAACAAAGAAAGAAAGAAAGAAAGAAAGACAAAAAATTAAAATTGATAAGAAACATCTTGGGAAATATTTCTATCTATATTTCTATCTATCAACACACACACACACACACACACACACACACATATATATATATATATATATATATATATATATATATATATATATATATATATATATGAGATGATTCGATATAAAAATCATACACCTCTAAGAGAGCATTTCTAAAATAGACAGTTCTGCCCCAAATCGATATCCTGCATTTAAGGCCCTGTGCCAGACAATACATTTTTTATAAAGACAGTGTATATAAACGAATGTATACATTCCTATAAGTACATATTTCTTAATTCTGCATTACTAATTATAAATATATATGAATATATATATATATATATATATATATATATATATATATATATATATATATATATATATATATATATAGCTTTGTGGAAGACACACCAATACTAAGTTGATAGAATCTTATAGAAAACACAGAATCGAACATAATGGAGATAGCTGAGTGATTCTACGGAGAAACCTTCACCGATTTCTATTAGAAGTCTAATCATAATCGACAACTCTTACCACAAAAGGACAACGTTTATCTAGTCCATGTATGTTAAGTCATATTATATTTGTATTGTATTTTTGTAACTCGAACATGAACTGAGTTTCTAAACTTCCTGCAGGAATGGTTTTAGGAAATGTCTGTTGGGCAAAAGGAAATGCTGAGTAACTTGCCAGAAAAAAACATATTGATACGACTCTTCGAAGTCGTCTATGCAATATATGTATATATATAGTCGAATAAACAATTGGTCTTGAGACGTTTTTTCATATATATATATATATATATATATATATATATATATTTTATGTGCAAAAAGAATTAGGCATAGAAAAGTTATATATATATATATATATATATATATATATATATATATATATATATATATATATAACTTTTCTATGCCCAATTCTTTTTGCACATAATATATATATATATATATATATATATATATATATATATATATATATATATGAAAAAACGTGTGTGGCCAGTGTGTGTGTGTGTGTGTGTGTGTGTGTGTGTGTGTCTGGAAGAATTATATAAATATATATATATATATATATATGTATATATATATCGAAAAATTATATATATATATACATATATATATATATATATATATATATATATAATTTTTCGATATATACATATGGAAAAATTTTATGTATATATATATATATATATATATATATGTGTGTGTGTGTGTGTGTGTGTGTGTGTGTGACTTATTTATTACGTGATTATTTACGTATATATATATATATATATATATATATATATATATTCATTCGTGCTTTGTTTTAATTTCATTTTATTAATTTATCTATTTATTTATCTATTTTTTGTTGTTCTTTGATCTTTTCGAAGGCCATATCTTACTACCGGTTAAGTTTCAACAAAGTTCAGGCCTAATTAGATTTAGGAATATATTTGCTGTCTGATTATAGATAATGTTAAAAATGTGTAGTAAGGTTTGATTCTTAACCATCACTTCGTTTAAATTCATATTTTGTTCTTCTTATCTCCGTATACCTCTCATCTTCCTAAACTTCTTATTCTTCTTCTTCCTCTTCTTCTTCCTCTTCTTCTTCTTCTTCTTCTTCATGAACTTTTTTTCCCATCTATTCATGTCTTTTTTTACTATATTTTTCTTTTTCATCTTCATCATCGCCTCTTCAACTTCTTACTCTTACTTCGTCGATCTCCAGGCACGCTATTACGTTCATTTTCTTACTAATATTCATTTGGAAAACATGAACCTCCTTATCCTCGAGCCATGGTTTATATAGTACCTCAATTATTCTTTTATAACGATGGCTTTGGCATTAAAATACCCACGAAATTTGATGTGCACTTAACCAAAGAAACCTATCCAAACAATAACTTTATTCATTCTATGAATTTATAAATAATTCTCAACGCCAAAATCTGGTTGTGTGTTTGGGGTATATCGAACGTCACTCGGGCATTATTTTTGTCATTTTCCTATTATCCTGCTGTCTACTCCATACAATATGATGATACAATCATTACGGCTAAAATACTTTTGCTTCAATGTTAACCTTGCCACTGGCCATTATAGCATATGGATATCTTTACTTGGATCTCATCAAAGAAGTATTACCAAAATCCTCAATATATTATCAGCTGAATAACTTTTGTTCTCATGATTATATCAGCCCGTGTATTGATACTACTACAAACATGTGAGGGCTCATAGATAAATATGGATAGGCATATATATATATATATGTATATATTAAAATGAATACGTGTACAAATGAACCTAACTTTTTTATTTCATATATATATATATATATATATATATATGAGGAAATGAAATCATTCTGATTGCAACAACCCATTTCCTCCCTCACCCAGTCTTCCCTTCTTACACTACCTTCCCTCGTCTTAACCCCTTTCCCTCGTCTACTTTCCTAACAGAAAACAGCGGAAATGTGTGTATATATGTAAACACACATGTCAGTATATACGCAAACATATGTATATATGTACGCACGAGCAACAGCATATACACAAACATAGTAACATTTAATAGTACTTACAGAACTTAGGCACACACGCACACAAATAACCTCGACTTAACGAACAAAAAAACTTTTTTTTCGTAAAACTTCACTGTCTGACGAATGCAAAATGCATGAAACCCAGGGTCACAGACTTTATCATGTAATATATATATATACATATATATATATATTGAGAGAGAGAGAAAGAATGAAAGTGATAGTGGAAGGAAAGAAAATACTGCAGCTGAAAGGTGCTTCCCTTTTAACGGTATATTGACCAAGCTTGAGGATCAATTGATACATAAGGTGATAGATAGATAGATAGATAGATAGATAGATAGATAGATAGATAGATATGCACAATCGGACCGCTTGATATTATCATAGATAGATATATATATATATATATATATAGAGAGAGAGAGAGAGAGAAAGAGAGATAGAGAGAGAGAGGGGAGAGCGAGCGAAAGAGAAAGAGTTGGCCTGTTTTTAAGTAGTAGCTTGCTATTATTATAGACTATTACAACAGAGGTCTAATTGTCAGTGAATGACCCCAGTTGGTTGGAGCTGTAGAATATACCGACAGCATCTCTGCGGAGGGGTAATACTTCCAACCCATTGCGTATCCTGTTAATGACACTCAACCATCTGACAGCGACGGTCCAGTCGTGGAGTTTGGGAAATGTGCAGTACCCTTTCATTGCCATTACTCCCAGGTACACCCTGACTCTGAGTGGTAGAATGTCATAGGGTTCCATCTCTATGTCAAAAAGAAATATTCTATCATTTTTATACGTGAAATCTTTTAGCATATACGTATAAATAGGATTTGGCATTGAATAACCTACGAGGGTTGTATGCCGAAAAACGCAACCAACAGTTCAACTTATAGTCAATGAGATAGATTAGTTGATGAAGATAATCTGATAGATAGATATAGATAGATTAACAGATTAAGAGGGATAGATATGATCAGTTTGAGATAGATAGATAGATAGATAGAGAGAGAGAGAGAGAGAGAGAGAGAAATGCAGTATTACAGCGTCAAATGTACTTTAACATCTTGCTTGGACATAATTTTAACCGTCTATGTAATTATCAACCTATTTTTAGTGAATACATATATATATATAATTAGTTTCTATTCACGTACTGATCTATATTTTGACTATATACATATTTCCCTTGACCTAACTGAAAATCAATCTGTTCCACGGTTCTCAAAATTCTCTCTCTCTCTTTCTCTTTCTCATTCTCTCTCTCTCTCTCTCTTTCTATCTTACCCCATTTCTCTCTCTTTCTCTCTTTCTCATTCTCTCTCTCTCTTTTGCTATCTTACCCTATTTCTCTCTCACTCTCTCATTCTTTCACTCCCTCTATCTCACTCTCACTCTCTCTATCTCACTTTCTCTCTGTCTTTCTCACTCTCTCTGTATTTCTCTCTCTATATATATATATTTCTATCTCTCTCATTTTCTCTCTCTCTCTCTCTCTCTGTCCACATCTCTGCGCTTATCTCTGTATATCTGAATGGTCAGGTATAAAACGATTCGATTCCTATTTGCATATCCAATATCTTTTGCCGGCGGCCGTGCAGTCGAAAACGAATTGGATATGAGCAAGACGAAAGTCCCATGCTCTCTGCTTACAAAATGACAGTGGCCACTGGACGCAAATTTATTTTCTTTGCAATTAGCATATATACATCTTGCTATTTTTCTGTGTTTTATGCAAGCGTAGAATTTAGGGTGAACGCTTACCAAGCTAATCTTAGTGGATTCTACTATTCTCTGACTTCGATCCTCACTGTGTAGCATAACGATTATAACAAAAAAGTAAATTCCGATGGAATACTGATTAACGAGCACTATACTTTGAACGTGTGCTTTTTTTTGCAAGAAAATCGGCTTCTGTAGTGAATTCAATCCTCTGGGTTCCCTTTGCGCTTTTCTTCCGTTATAAAAAGCTAAGCTTAGTATATTCTATGGGGTTAAGATGGTTGAATTTTTGCTTTGATGTTATTTTTCAGGGTTCAATCACAAATAAAAGCCATCATTTCAAATATTGATTTTAAAAAGTCAACAATTTTAATGACACTTTATAATCTTCCATTTCTCATTTTTGCATTTTTTGTTTGTGCTGCTCAAAAACTTTTTAAAACAGGAAGATTATGAAAATTACAGTTTTCTTTACGTCAATATTGGAAATGATGGCCTTCATATGTGACTGAATATATATATCATCATCATCATCATGTCGCGCTGGTAGCAAAGATATCCCTGACCCTCTCTCGCCACTCCTCCCTATCGTTCATCGCCCTAGGCAGGTCTTCAGGACAACATCCCGTATCCTCACATAGCTGCTGAATGTATGTTCATGCTGGTCGTCCTGCTTTTGCACGGCCATACGGCCACCTGCCTCCTATCACGAAAACTATTCAAGTTAGACGAACCAGACATGCAGGACATTGCCGGAGAAGCAGAGACGAACTCATAAGAGATGTACTCTTATGGACCCCCACACATGAATATATATATATATATATATATGGATAAATATGTATTGTCATCTATAAATTGCTTTGTTGTATCACAACTTATCAGTGTGGCTAGACACGCGAAATGCTTCAAGCTGGGATCAAAACACGACTGACTTTACGCCGTTGCATATCTTAACAAGAGATATGTTCATCATCAGCCTAAGTGAAGGAATTTTTACGTATATATTTACATGCTAACGGCTACCGGAGTGCTTAATTAATGCGAAGAGCTTTGCATTTGTGCATAAGTGGCAACCGGTAATTCTCCGTTCGAGTGTTCAACCCCCGTCTGAGGGAGTATATATATATATATATATATGGACAGCGGGTAGATTAGGTATATCTGACAAGATGATAAAAATAAGTGTAAAAGTGGATAAATCAAACACTTACAACGGGTTTAGTTGTTATATTTTGTTCTTTATTCAAGGAAAAACTTATTCAACCTAATTTTTTGAGTCTTTCTACATTTTAGCAATTGAGGAAATAGACGAAATATTGGTGAAAATGTAAAGAATTATAAAGGGAGAAAAAGGGTCTAAAGACAAGAGACAGACAAGAGAAGAAAAGGGAGTGAAGTAAATATAGGTTTGAGTGATGGCGTTTGGGGCTATTGGTTTTGGCTGTTACCATCTGGGTAGATGGTCAAGGCTAGGTGCCATAAATTGTATCAGATTTCATCAGAGATTTGACCAGACAGAGGTAGATTAATTTCAGTGAGCAAAAGTGAGAAAATATGAGGAGAGTAGTGATTTTAAGAAAGAGAAAAAGGAATTAATTTATCCCCTTTTTCCACTTATTTTCATCATGTATATATATATATATATATATATATATATATATATATATATATATGTGTGTGTGTGTGTGTGTGTGTGTGTGTGCACGATTAGAATTTGACAGTAAACAATATCACAATGTTTACGGCGTTATGTTTATCGTCGAAGGAAATGGACATGACAAACTAAGTTCAAATCCAGGATGAGGCAGTTTGCATTCCACATAGCGCTAATACCCTAAGGAAAGGTATGAATCCAACTCTTCTATTTCCTGTTAAGGGTAAATAGCAGGGTATACTAGGTTCTTTAACTTTAGTGTGGCAATCGATCAAGGAGAAAAAAAATGAATTGAAACCTGTTAAACTTAAAATTTGGCCTTCAGTCATATTCAGCTAGTGTTAAGTCGCTAATAAACACAGAGCACAACATATTGCAAGTATAAAATAAGGATAAAAATTCATCACTTAGAGTTTCACGTTGTCAATCCTCTAGTGAGGCACACACACACACACACACACACACACACATTGCCATCATGGTTAGAGCGTTCGCCAATGTCCCAGGAGAACGCAGTTCAATCGCAGGTCGAGTCATACCAAAGACGCAAAAACTAGTACTAAATCGTTCCCTGCTTAAAACTCAGCGTTATAAGGTACAGATCAAGGGTAAGGGAAGCAATGCAGGAAAAGGAGTAGCACTCTCTCCAACACCTTGTTGTAATACTTATAGAAAAGAAGCCTTCGGGTCACCCTCGTCTACGGTCAGTCAGTAACTATATATAAATTTATATATACATATGGAGAGAGAGAGAGAAATTTTTTAAAAAGCCTTATAATCTAAAAAAAAAAAGAAAAAAACTTGTACTATTTTTCCTGTTTTCAGTCAGAACTTTCAAGTTGGCTGTTTTTATCAGACGGAAATATGCTGATTAAACACACATTTTTCTAATTAAGTTTCTAATTTTCAGCAGTTGGCTTTATCTTGTTTCTTTTGAGGTTTAGCTGGTCATTACAAACTCGTCTCTTCAGGTACTACAAATTCGGTTCGGAGGGGACCTGGGAGAAATGGTTATAAAGGGGTAATCTAACCTCTCCAGAGGTCTATTATCAGAGCCTAACAACTGGATCCTGCCTAGATCAAAATCCAGGACACATAAAATTAACAATTGGAGTAAAATTTTTATCTACCTTATATTGGAGTAAAATTCGATGTAAAATTTATATCTACCTTATATTGGAGTAAATTCGATGTAAAATTTATACCTACCTTATATTGGAGTAAAATTCGATGTAAAATTTATATCTACCTTATATATTGGAGTAAAATTTATATCTACCTTATATTGGAGTAAAATTCGATGTAAAATTTATACCTACCTTATATTGGAGTAAAATTCGATGTAAAATTTATACCTACCTTATATTGGAGTAAAATTCGATGTAAAATTTATATCTACCTTATATTGGAGTAAAATTCGATGTAAAATTTATACCTACCTTATATTGGAGTAAAATTCGATGTAAAATTTATATCTACCTTATATATTGGAGTAAAATTCATATCTACCTTATATTGGAGTAAAATTTATATCTACCTTACATTGGAATAAAATTCGATGTAAAATTTATATCTACCTGATATACAAACGGGAGGAGTTCGTGTGGTATAATAGCAAGCTAGAATAGCAACTTATTGTGAGTTAGAATCTCACTGGATGCCTCTTACTTGTGCCAAACTTACCAAAGCTTTAAAATGATGGTAGATTAGATATAAACGCTTTTCTGTGGAGTAATTACTCGACAAGTATTATACTAGTTCATTACTTCTGGTAAGAGAGTTCAATCGTTACCAGGTGCTCGAACATTTTATGAAAAAAAAAATTAACTAAAAACAACAAAAAAACATGTCTCTGATGAGCATCAGCGCATCAATGTCGTGTAATTACTGGATTTCCTATTGTGGCCTTGTCTCATACTTTCTAAGTCTGACAAACGGCCATGATGTAATCTTATTTACATTCTACATTTTATTTCCTAACACTTCATCTGGTCCAAAATTTGTTGTTTTTTTGCATTTGTATGCAAATCCCTAAAAAAAAATGTACCTACTATTGTAGAAAAAGAAAGTGCATCTTACTTAACATAGTATGTTTGTCAATATACAGAGTTCGATTCTCACTAGGGGCTCCATACGTCTTGCCTTGTGTCAAACTAAACAGTCAATAACAACCATTACTGGAAAGAAGAAGTATTTTATTACGAACATCATATTTGATGGTTTTGTTTTATCTGGTTTATTTATTTAGCGGCTTATCAACCCCTTATGGGTTATCTAATGCCGAAGTTTTATTCTTTTGTAAATGTTTGACTGTAATTATAATTATACATTGATGCTCAGTGATTCTCTTAAATCTTATATTTGACTAGAATCATTTATTTGTATACTATTATATGATATCAAAAATTACTAATTAATAATTTGTACATAGTAGCATGATTTCAAGTATTCCTATCTAATACGAATAATTTGTACATAAGTGCATGGTTTCAAGTATTCCTATCAAATACAAATAATTTTTGCATAGTTTCATGGTTTCAAGAATTTCTATCTAATACAAATAATTTGATCATAGTTTCATGGTTTCAAGTATTCATATCTAATACAAATAATTTGTGCATAATTCCATGGTTTCAAGTATTCCTATCAAATACAAATAATTTGTACATAAGTGCATGGTTTCAAGTATTCCTATCTAATACAAATAATCTGATCATAGTCGTATGGTTTCAACTATTCCTTCTAAATATAAATAATTTGCACATAGTTGTATTGGTTTAAGATATTCCTATCAAATACGAGTAATTTGCACATAGGTGAATGGTTTCAAGTATTCCTATCAAATACAAATAATTTGCATATAGCGGTATGTTTTTCAAGTTTTTCCATCTAAAACTAGTTATGCAAGCCACTATATAGTTTCATCTAAATATTCATTCTTAATAATCATTTGTTTGCATGTAGTTACACATTCACGAGTTTTCCCATCAAATTATTTATACGCGATAACAGAAGGTGCAACTCAACTATACGTTGGTTGGTTGGTTTGGATAACATGTCAACTCTAGTTGGGTTATATAACGCTGAAGGCAATCATTTTAAGTTTTTCAAGTCACCAATGATTTGACTAATTTATAAACAAGTAACTATTTTGATATTAATCATTTATACACTGTCGTAGTGTTTCAAGTAATTATTTCTATTTAATAATAATGCCCGTGGTGTAATGGTTATCGTCGTAGGAAATGGACACGGTGTCACGAGTTCAAATCCTGGACGAGACTGATTGAATTTCACATAGAACTAATACCCTTGGGAAAGGTATGAATCATATTATTCTCCCTCCGGCTATGGGTAAATAGTAGGGCAGATTGGGTTCTTCAACCTTGGTAAAGCAAATAGTCTAGGAGAAGGAAAACTCTGAATTCAAACCTATTAAACTCCGCTTAAAAAATTGACCTTGTGTCATATCCTGCCCAAGCGGAGGGGTTGGGTATATATGATAATAATCATTTTTGTTTTTGTAAACAGTGATATAGTTTCTCATATTTTATCTAATATCAATTATTTTGAAACATATATTTGACCCATAGATAGACCCTAATATGTATTACCATTCGGGATCAGAGTGAACCTGGGAATAATTGCAGACAATATATGTATATATATATATATATTCAAAGTAAGTAAAGTTGACGACAATAGTCGAGGGCGACCAGAAGGCTCCCTTTTCAATAGCTGCTACACCGAGGTGTAGGGGAGGGCGCTACTCCTTTCCCAGGATTGCTCTACTTTACCCTTGATGCATACCTTATATTGCTGAGTGTTAAGCAAGGAGGTATCAAGTACCATTTTTAAAGTCTTTGGCATGACGCAACCTGGGATTGAACCCAGGTCTTCCGGACCATTGGCGAACACTCTTGCCACAAGTCCAATGACTCGGTTATATATATATATATATATATATAACCAGTGAAATCACAGACAGGTTTTAAATATTACTAAAGAAAATAAATAATACACACACATACATATATATATATATATATATATATATATATATGTTTATCTATCTCATAATAACGGAGATTAAGTGTCCGTCTGTAGCTAAACAAAAATATGTCACCACCGACGTCACAGTTTCCTTAATGATTTACGTCACATTCTTCATGATTTTATTTGTATATAAATTTCAATTTTTAAGAAAATTGTTTTATGTTATTGATACTGTTGGCCTTATCGCCAAACTAATGGCATCCAATTTAATTTATATATACAGTAAAATAGCAGTTTACAGTATAAACGAAAAGGTTAATTTGCATATTGATCTTAAAAACAGGATTTTACTTAATATCTATTTGTCGTTATTGATTTTTAATTATTAGATTTTATTTTACTAAATTAGGGCAAAATCTGAAAAGAAATCCATCAACCAAAAGAAATAACTTTTATTTACTGTCTAATTTTGTTAAATAGTTAAATTAGGAAAATTTAACTTTGAAAGCCAAGAGTGATTGGAAGAGCTAGTATTCAAGTTGTTCAATAATTTCGATTGTACCTTCTCCTTTTCAAATCATCTTATATGCGTACTTTGCTATTTTCCTTAATCTTTCCAATTTTATAGAATATTTTATTTCATTTTAATTTAAAGACCAATGTCCATTGAGTGCATTTTTTGCAAGTAAATATTATTAACAGAATAAGAATTGTTGATGGTTTCTCGTATTAATCTAAAACAGTTTTCTGTGCTTCAAAAACGATAAAAAAGACCTAAAATATTAAATGTCAAACAAACCGTTGCTCCTACTTCAAATTTCACATGTTGACTCAAAAAATTTGGCTTGGTGTGGATTATTTTTTGTTTAATAGATATTTTCTAAAAATGGAATCACAGCTCTAAAAACCAACTTTATAAATGTCAGAAATTTATTTCCAAACCAAATTTTTACCAATTCTTTTTAATCATATCAATTATACAGAATCGGATCTAAGCGCTGTAAGTTTTTAATAATTTTTTAAACATTTTTAATTTTTTGTGTGTGTTTTTAATTCTTTGATTGTTTTTGTTTGTTTCTTATTTTTCTTTTAATCATTATTTCTTTGTATTGTATTTAATTCTTTCTCTTTTTTGCTGTTTTCAATTTTTTATCTAATTTATTTTTATTTTTAATCCTTTTTTTGTTTTTATTCTTTTTTTAATTTTCTTTTAATTTTTAATTCTTTTTTATCTTGATTTTTTTTTTTTTTATGGATTTTCAATCTTTCTACAAGTTTATGAACACTGTTGAATAACATTAATTTGTTGTTAAAAAAAAATTATCCTTAACTTGTTTAACAAATTCTTTGAAGTTGGTTATTAATGCTTAAATCTTATGAGAGTCTATTTCGATGACTGGTGATAATATGGATGGGTTTTTTTTAAATAGATTACTTAAGATCTTTATTCACTCCCATTATTGCATGTATCGAATGATATCAATATTTTGGTTGGTTGGTTTCTTTGTTTAATGGCATATCAACCTTTGTAGGTTATTTAATGCCAAAGCTATTCTCCTAGAAGAACAGCAGTGGTACTATTTAACCCATAGCTGGGAGGATAAGGGGGTTCATACCTTTCCCAAGGGTATTTGCCCGAAAGTGAACGTGATAACGCGACTGGAGTACGAACTCGCTTACTACGATTCCAGAGTCCGTCGCTTTAACCATTACAAAGACACCCCCTCAATTTTTTGGTTTTAGGGGAAAGAAAAAGAAACTCATAAAAACTTATGTATTTTCGCGCCAAATCCATTTGAATCTGGCGAACTGAAGATTTTGACTTTTCTTATCACTTCCGACTGATATTATTGCTACTCCATAATTCAAAAGTTGAATTTGATCATTTTTTGATGTAACAAAGTAAATCTTTCTGACTCTACAGGCCCAGCAAATCGGTATTCTTGAGGAAAGAAAGTTAATAAAGATTTTTTTTTCAAAGAAACATATCATTCTCTGAAGTAAAGGTGCAATATGTCCGTTCAGTACTTAGATAAGTGGCTATTTTGTTATAACATGTACTGTTAACAAGCTGTGGCTTGCGCGTCAAAGTATATTAAAACAAAAATTAATGATCTTCAAAACAAATATTTTCCACCCGATTTATCGGAATGAGTTTTTTTTTTCTTACATTATAGTAAGAATTAAATATTGGTAAACACAAACTCGTATTGAGATCAAATTTTTAAAATCTATTTTTAGGTAAAAATTTGACGTTGACCAATATAGTAATAATAATCCAGTATTGTTGAAATTTAATCATAAAAATAAGGATAAACTTTAGAAATGAATTCTGTTAATGAGCGATGTTGTCACCCTTAATCAAATACCTTTTATCGGTTGGGATTAAAATATGTTGACTGCATCACCTAGTAGGAGAAAGAACACCTTAAGAAAGAGTGTCTTGGTTATGTCTCAAAACTGTATCGGATGGTGAGGCTCTGATTCTGGAGATATTAGATGTATAGAGAATCCCTTCATTCCCATTACTAGCAGATCTAAAAGTCAGTAAAGTTGGCGACCGTAGTCAAAGTCAACCAGAAGGCTCCCTTTTTAATAGCTACTATACCAAGGAGTAAGGGAGGGCGTTACTTCTTCCCATGGATTTTTCCACTTTACCCTTGATATGTACCTTATATTGCTGAGTGTTAAGCAAGGAGGTATCGAGTATCATTATTAAAGTCTTTAGTATGACTTGACCTGGGATTGAACCCAGGTCTCCTGGACCATTGGCGAACACTCTACGCATGTCTACACTGACATAAAACTTTTGTACCTGTAAGGGCCCTATCAATGGGAAGATCATCATCATCATGGCATGCCGCTAGCAAGGATTTCCCCAGACCTTCTCCCGCTGCTCGTCTCTATTGTCCATCATTTCCGGCAGGTCTTCCTGTATCAGTACAGATCTACAGTAGATTGGTAAGAGCTGGTCACCCAACCCTTGCTTGTCCGTATGAAGGGGTTCATAGGATTACATTGCTTATGAGTTCCTACTGACATCTCTAGCAGTGTCACGCATGTCTGGCTCGTCTAATTAGGATGTTTTTTGAGATAGTTGGTAGGTTTCCGTACCGCAGCTGTTTTGTGGGCTGTTACTTCCGGGATTTGTTCAATACAGCTCGTAGCATTCTAGAGCAATTGCTGTCAATCTTTGTCTTGGATTAAATAGGAACACTTGATGCCATAAAACTGTAAATTATTTGTATTAAGAATTGTTACTTGAAGTTATAATTGTCTATCGAGGATAATTATAAGTCAATTGAAATCATATAGCTGTGTCGAAACAAATGTCTATCGTTAAAATGAAATAATCACTTTAATCGGGAATTCTTGAAACCTTATAACAGAAGACAAATTATTTGTATAAGATTGGGATACTTGAATATGTGTAAAAATTACTCTCGAAAAACAGCAGCAGAAAAATGTACAGGGTGACTCCCCCACCCCCCAAAAAACAGAACCCTTTATTACTTCTATAGAAATATATGGGTTCTGATTTTTTGGGGGGGGGCACCCTGTAAATATAAACTCAATTTCCAAACCTTTAAGTATAAAGTAACCCTAGACAGGTTCCCATGCCGTTAAAATCATTCAGTCTAAACAAATGTTTATCATTAAAATGAAATAATTACTTTAATCAGGAATTCTTGAAACCTTATAACAGAGGACAAATTATTTGTATAAGATTGGGATACTTGAATATGTGTAAAAATTACTCGCGTCTCGTCGGATTTACAAAATTCACCATTTCTCCATATATATATATATATATATATATATATATATATATATATATATATATATATATATATATATATATATATTATCATCATCATCATCATGTCGTGCCGCCAGCACAGATATCACTGACCTTCTCTCGCCACTTCTCCCTATCGTTTATCGCCTCTGGCAGGTCTTCAGGGCTACATCCCGTATCATCACAGAGCTGCTGTATGTTAGTTCAAGCTGGTCGTCCTGCTTTTGCTCGGCCATACGTGGGGTCCATATATATATATATATATATATATATATATATATATATATATATATCCCCTTCTCATGTCAGCTTCATAACTAGAAATTTTATCTATTTAAAATAATACAACCCTCAGGTGAAGTATTAGGCTTACGAAATTATCATAAAATTGAGTAGATTTCTTCATATCTGACCATTGTATTTTTTTAAATGCATGAAACTTTTACCAATGAAGCTGACATGAGGAGGTGAGATCCAACTCTAGGTTTTATCTTGCTCAACTGACCAGCACTTGAGCTCTTTCTTGATTTAAGAGAAACGTTTTTTAAACGATCAGTTCATTCACTTACATAATTATATATATAAGTTTTCACGAATTGAATTTTTGTCATATTTTAGAAAGCAATCTGGCTCTGCCACGTGACAGTGTGATTTATTCTTTATGCACCATTTTCCGAGCCTAAGAAAAATGATTACAACTTTGAATGCTGATTTTCTAGGCCTACAGTTCTCTAACGGGACATTGGCCCAGCGGTTAGAGTGTTCGCCAATGGCCCGGGAGACCTGGGTTCAATCCCAGGTCGAGTCATACCAAAGACTTTAAAAATGGAACTTGATACCACCTTGCTTAACACTCAGCATTATAAGGTACGGTTCAAGGGTAAAGTGGAGCAATCCAGGGAATGGAGTAGCGCCCTCCCCTACACCTTGGTGTAGTAGCTATCGAAAAGGGAGCCTTCGGGTCACCCTCGACTATGGTCGCTAACTTTACTTACTTACAGTTCTCTAATCTATCTATGAGATTGACGTAAATGGTTTCCTTCAAAGTGATATTATTTATTTAGAAGATTTATTTATTATTTATTTAGTAGATATGTCTGCATGAATGTTTCAATATCAAATGTATTGAAAATGTCTGCATTTATTAAGCAGACATTGTTGGTAGATAGACAAGTCTTGGAGTCAAGAAAACTTTGAATTCAAAACTTGTAGAGACGAAAGAATTGCAATTACACTCCATGAAATGTCTACGTGCCACTGAAATTGCAGCATCATCACTGACACGATTTGGTAACGACTCGGTAACTCTCAATCGAGTCATTGGGAATATCTCCAAAAAACATTTCGGCAATCTGAAGATATTAAATTGGTTTGGGCATTTACTAAAATCAAGGATTCTCACAGATATTAATGAAAGTCCTTAATTTTTGTAGTTTTTCTTTTTTAGATTGTGAATTAATTATTTCATAGAAGATTTTAATGAAATTTGATCAGTAATTTTCACTGCATAATGTTCGATTTGTGTGATTACCAAATCAAGTGGATTTAATAGGAATATAGATAGATTTATTGATAGATAGATACCTATATACATATACATACATATATATATATAGAGAGAGAGAGAGACAGACAGACAGACAGAGGACAAACAGGGACAAAGTTTTTTTTTTTTTTATATTTAATGTCATATAAACTTTCTTGAGTCATTTATGCTAAATCCATCCCTCTTATTTTAGAAGGAAAGTAGTGGTGCTATTTAAGCCATAGATTGAAGAATACGGGGGTTCATACCTTTCCTAAGGTTTTTATCCGAAAGTGAACGTTATAGCACGACTGAAGTTTGACCTAACGTACCACTATTTCTTAGTTCAGTGCTTCAACCATTACACCACGGTGACACCTCTCAGGACAAATAGAGGCATAGATAGATAGATAGATAGATAGATAGATAGATAGATAGATAGGAATGTACTGATATATATATATATATATATATATATATATATATATATATATATATATGTGTGTGTGTGTGTGTGTGTGTGTGTGTGTGTGTGTGTGTGTGTGTGGATAGATAGATAGATAGATAGATTGAAAATACCGACACTCACACACACACACACACACACACACACACGCATATATATATATATATATGTATATATATATATATATATATATATATATATATATATATTGGGAGTAAAACAAAGATAGAAACAGAGAGAAAGAGAAAGAGAAAGAGAGAGAGAGAGAGAGAGAGAGAGGAAGAGAGAGCTGGTAAGTGTTTGCCGGTCCTTTCCAATTGTCCAAATGGTGTTGGGTAGAGTTACTGAATTTGATATACGTACTTATAAGACCCTGAGAAAAATTACTCCAATAAGTACCTAATCATGTATAATTGGTATGTACAAACCTCTAAAGATAAAATATCAACAAATTTTCCCTCAAAATTTGGGTTTTGCACTTTATTAAATAACACTATTTTGCTTTACACTTAACTCTTAAAGTTTGAAACCTAAAGCAATGACATAGCCATATTGAATAGATTAGATAAAAATTTCAAAACCAAAACGTTTAAATCAATAAATCACTTAATTGTTAATCACTTAAAACTTTTATGAACAAATTCAACTAAAGTTTTCTCAGAAGACTAAATTCTCCCGAAAACAGAAAATGTCATTAATAATTTTCTTGCTTCTCTAATGTAGGTTTATCATTTATTGTAACAATAACTGAAAGTATGCATTTTAAATTTCTAATTTCCATCAGCATTTGTAAAATACAATTGTCTAAAACCTTAAATATGAAGAATAGATTTTTTTACATTTTGCGTTTGTCTCGTTGTGTCTGCCATCCAACTCCGACATCTCCCTCAGTCAGCTTAGTCGGTTGGAGCTGTAGAATACACCGACTGCATCTTTGCAGAGGGTTAAGTCCCCATTCCAACGAGTTTCTGGATATGATACTAAAATACCTGATGGTGAGGCTCCAGTTCTGAAGCTTTGGGAATATGGAGTACCCCTTCATTGCCATTACTTCCTTGTCCCCTCTGTCTTAGAATAATGGTCCCAAATAGGAACCCATGTAAGGGTCTTAGAAAATGGTTAGGCCATTTAATTCTATGCAAAGAAAAAAATGACTGATGTTGAATAGAACTACTGGTACTGAATAGCTATACTTAAAACCCTATAACTGAGCAAAAATGAATTATTGGAATTACATAGCAATACTTGGAAAAGTTTGATAAGAAAAAATTGAAACCAATTCACTTACTGCAAACAATAGCAATACTTAATTGTGGGGGAATAAATTAGCTCTCTTTTAAAAGTAATTTTACCCAGAAACTATTCACTTACAAATCATATGTATGACTATTTAATTGTGTAAAAACAAACAGCTGATATTAAGTTAAATTGTTAGTATTACAACATATATATATATATATATATATATATATATATATATAGAGAGAGAGAGAGAGAGAGAGAGATACTTAAAAGCATTTAATTGCGTGCGAACAAATGAGCTTGTTTAAAAATATGTGTGTGTGTGTGTGTGTGTGTGTGTGTGTGTGTGTGTGTGTGTGTGTGTGTGTGTGTGTGTGTTTAAGTAAAACGGATTAGACATTAGATAAACTACTTGGGTTGATATGCGATTAAATCCAACCAGTCAACCTACCTGGCCAGCGTGCATATATATATATATATATATATATATATATATATATAAGTATGCGCTTTTTTATATATATATATATATATATATATATATATATATATATATATATATATATATATATATATAAGCATTGACCAAAGTTTGCTAATATAGAGACTTTAACAAAAGATTTAGTGAGTATATATATATATATATATATATATATATATATATATATATATATATAAAAACTGCATATTGAAAGAAAGAACATAGAAGACGACACAACTTTATATGTATATATATTGTTTAGCATTCTGTTGACAAGAGGTTAACAAACTATTTCGGCCTAGAAACTGATGTAAACCACTAATCAATTAGATTCTCTCTAGACACCCATGGGCTTGGTGCCAGAATAAACTAACTTTAGTAAGCGTATATATATATGTGTGTGTGTGTGTGTGTGTGTGTGTGTGTGTGTGTGTGTGTGTGTGTGTGTGTGTACACTGCATATAGAAAGAAAGGATATCGAAGAGGACACAACTTTACATTAATATAATCATATATTAAATGTAAATTTATTTGGTACAGTGACTACTGGCATGGAGCAGCCATTAGGGACAATCAACTTAAAGGTACGTTTGCCGCATAAATAATAATAATAATAATAATAATAATAATAATAATAATAATAATAATGACTCAATAATAATAACTCAATAATAATAGTAATAATAACTCAATTTCCAGTGAAAGACCATCAGCTTACGCTGATGAGAAAAACTCTAATAATAATAATAATAATAGTGGGCGTTTTAAACGACTAATAAACAACATCTCACACCAGAAAACCTGGATCTGGACAAGAAAAGGAAATTTTAAAAAAGAAACAAAATCTCTCCAAATAGTGGCACAAAACAACGCCGTAAGAACCAAGCCAGAATAGACAAGACGCAACAAAATAGCAAATGTAGGCTATGCATAAGCGAATGCAACAAATTAGTGCAAAAGGAATATAAGACTAGACACGATTGGGTTGGCAAGGTGATCCACAAGGAGATGTACAAGAAATTTAAATTTGATCATACGAACAAATGGTATATGCTCAACCCAGCTCTTGTCCTAGAAAATAACCCACATAAACTCCTATCAGACTTTGACATACAAACGGATCACCTAATCTCGGCCAGAAGACCAGACATATTAATTATCAACAAAAAAAGAGAACTTGCAAAATTGTCGAATTTGACCGCAGAATAAAACTGAAAGAATGTGAAAAGCGAGATAAGTACCTCGACCTTGCTAGAGAATTGAAAAAAAAACTATGTAACATGAAGGTGACAATTATATCAATTGGGATTGGTGCTTTTGGCACGGTAACTAAAGGATTATTAAAGGGCCTGGAAGATTTGGAAGTTGGCAGCCGAGTGGAGACCATTCAAACAACAGCATTATTGAAAACGGCCAGAATACTGAGAAGAGTCCTGGAGACTTGAGGAGACTTGCTGTCACTCAATCTCCAGTGAAAAACCATCAGCTTATGCTGATATGAAAAACTCTGATGAATAATAATAACAACAATAATAATAATAATAATAATAAAGGCTTTGCCATCTGGACCGCAGAGTGAAAATCAAAGAAAACGAACACAAAGAAAAGTTCACGGACCTTGCTAAAGAACGGAAAAAAAAACCCCAATGGAACATGAAATCGATGACGATACCAATTGTAATTGGTGCGCTTCGAACGATCCATAAAGGGTTCGTAAGGGGGCTGGAAGAGTTAGAAATTGGAGGACGAGCCGAGTCCATCCGAATTACAACATTGTTGAGGTCGACCGGAATTATGATAAGAGACTTAAGGAGAATTGTTGTCTCTCATACTCTAGGGAAAAAACCATCAACTAACAGTGGTGTAAAAAAAATCGCCAAGAATAATAAAATAATGTAATGAAAAAAAAAGTTGTTCTTTGCGAAACTGGTTATCTCCTTGGAAGAATATGGTCAATGTAAATGAAAATATAATTTCCAAAAAGGCAGAAAATGTAGTATGCATATCATTACTACATTTCCTCATCCTGGGTCTTAGGTAAAAAAAAAACCTGTGAAGGATTATAAGAAACGGAAAGTCAATCTTGATTTTGAATAATACATACATTATATATATATATATATATATATATATATATATATATATATATATATATATATATATATATATATATGCATGGTTTTATCCACTTCTACTGGCTGGTATTAGGCACATTTTTAATTTAAGAAAAACCTTTTCATAACGATTCCCCCATTTCACCCATGAAAGCCCCCAAATTATGATTTCATCCGTTTAAGAAGTTTTCTACTGCGAAATCCAAATATTAACCTAACTAGGATGGACGAAACGCAGTTTACATACTTTCTAAGATATATTTTTTAATGAAATATTTTATTCTGGTATACGACTCTGTATCAGCGCTTTTCTGATTTCAGGAAAAACATATATATGTAGTTTACTTGGGTGGTTTCTGTGTTTAATATCATATTTACCGTCATGGGGTATATAATGCTAAAACCATTCTCGTAGATGCTAAGTTGAGGTACTATTTAATCTATAGCTGTGTATATATATATATATATAGTCTAGTAGAAATGTGAACTACTCAGTAAGGGTCGAAATGACTACACCAACTGCTTGACAAGCTTACAAACTATTACTTCATTGAGATTAGTCAAAGTTGAAGAATTTAGGGCACCCAGTGAGGACTGATGACAGTTGTAATCATCTCCGGCATGCTAACCTTCACTCTAACACCAGAAAACGTAAAGCATTTGAAGAAGGGTTCTATAGATCTGATATGTCTTGCTGTCACCTGATTGCCAGTGATGACCAGATATTCCTTGTAGGAAAATGCCTTTAATTATATGAATTCTGTGGAAATATCCATAACCAAAAAAAAAAAACAAAAACAAACAAACGGCTTGTGAAATCTAAAGTAATAGTTTTGTAACTGCTATTAGTCAAATTTACCAACAAAAAAAAAGATAACATATATTAAAGAGGGCAACTGAAGTGACTAATAGTGTTTCTTCTTTTATATCATTTGCCGAGACGTTACCCTCCGGCGGAAGTCGACCGATTCTCCCACCATCGGTCGCATTTAGCTGGTCCCCTACCCGGCTTTTGCGTTTATTAAATTATTTGATTTTACCAGTGTGGTTAAATATCAAAGGTTTGAATGTTGAGGCTTGGAACACGATTGGGATAGATATGGTAGAGGGACCAGAGGCAGTGCGCGAGAACCGAAAAAAAAATCGATAAGCAAGGGAATAAAGGAAGGAAGGAAGGAAGGGAAGAACAAAAGAAAAATCAGAGGAGAAGGGGAAGAAGAAAAAGTAGAAAGGAGGGTTAGAGAATGTGGCTGGTACACATTATCATCATTATTACTGGCCGTAGCAGCCATAGTTGTGGGTACACCACTAGGAGAAATGGAAAAATATGTAATAGTAGTATTTGCAGTAGGAATTAGACAAGTAGTAGTAGTAGTAGTGGTGGTGGTAGTAGTGAGAGTTGTTGCACAAATTGTGGTAAAAGGAGGCAAAGGAGGAGGTAGTGGTGGCGGGCTCATGTGACTTAATCTAGTTTTTCCCCTCGTTTTCGTTTTTACTTTTCCCGGGTCAAATTGGTAGTTGTAGCGGAATCTCAACAGTTGAACACTACTGTTTTACATTTGCGGTATCTGGAAACTTAGCCATACGTTATATCAGTAGTAAGTGGTTTGCAATACGCGAATCAAGTTCAAACTCCACCCGGAAAAGGCATGAACTCACTTCTCCACTGGCTATGGATAAATACCAGGATATATCGATATTTGGAGTTGGGAAAGGCAATCCCTCTTAAGCACTTGATAACTGGATAGACCTGGAATCCTTGCAGCGGTTGAAATTTAATCGCACACAACCGTTTGCAGGGTACTAGGAGAGTATTCCTTTATTAAGCTTAGTTTTGTCTGGTTCAAGAATATAAATTTGGAGCACTCAATAAAACACGATCGTCAATCATTCTTTGTCTGCTTGAGTCTCAATGGGTGGTCCATATTAATAGACTTGTACCAAAATAATCGTCCGAAATAAGATACTGATCTATATAGGCGTACTGATAGATAGATAGATAGATAGATAAGTTTATTTAAATTCATTAAAATGTTACTTTCTATGTTAAGCTTTGTTAGACACCAAGAAATAACTATGGTGAACCAAGTGAGATTAAAACTTACAAGTAATAGTCTCTTTACTCAGATTCTTACATTCATCAGCCTTTAGTGAATACTGGGTATCGTCTATAGGACTTACAAAAAGTGAAGGGCTGAAAGAGACGGATTGCAAGAGGGTCAAAGGAATATGTATGCCTTGATAATGATGATGCTAATGATGGTGTCCAAAGTATTTTACAATACTAGTTTTATGGGCGCACCGTGAGAATCGAACTCACTAACAATGGTATGATACCTTAGTTCGCTAACCGTTAGACAACACAAGATGCCAAACCTATTTTTCTACGCTTAGCTTGACACTAGATTAAAAGTAGGGGGCACCCGTGTGAGAATCGAACTTGCAAACAACTCAGCTCGCAAACCATTACACCACTGCCAAGAAAAACCCACTGACTGGAGAGATGGCATGAAAAAAGGGGAAAAAATTGACACATGAAATCATACCATGTGGAGGCGCGCTTAGCGTAACGATTATCGTCGACCCGAATTGAAAATCTGGACGATGCTGTCTTAGTTTCACTTCGCGCCAATACCCTTGAGAAAGACACGAATCCGTCTATTTTCAACCAAGCTCTGGGTAACAAGTAGGACAGTAGGCAACTAATCTAGGAGAATGAAAACACAACTTTACTCAGCTTTTAAAAAATATTGACCTTGCTCTCCTTGACAGAGGGGTTGGGTATATACATATCATTTTTAAATGGGCGCCAAACATAGCAAGCTCGTTTTTCGTGCCATTTTGTTAGTAATGAGTACGAGCTGTATAGGAACCTCTCAAATGTGACCTTTTGCCTGACCAAAATTACGATGCATATCGTTTCACTGACTGGTTGGTAAACTTCATAAATAATTATTGTTTCTATTTTAAATCGAAAATACCTTCATTAGAAATTCATTTTGTCTAATATCTGGTGACCTTTCATCTCAGACGGAAGGTACTGCGCTATGTACAAGAAAACTGTATTTCCCGAAAAATTTCGTCTGAACCTATTGTGTAAGTAAAGTTGGCGACCTTAGTCAAGGGTGACCCGAAGTCTCCCTTTTCAATAGCTACCACCCGGAGGTGTAGGGGAGGGCGCGACTCCATTCGCAGGATTGTTTCACTTTACCCTTGACCCCCACCTTATAATGCTGAGTGCAAGGCAAAGCGGCATCAAGTACCATTTTTGAGACTTTGGTATGACTCGACCTGAGATTGAACCCCGGTCTCCCGGTGGGGAGTCCTCGAGGTGTAATGCTTAAAGCGATAGACTGCGGGATCGTAGTAAGCGAGTTCGTACTCCAGTCGCGCTATTACGTTCACTTTCGGGCAAATACCTTTGAGAAAGGTATGAACCCCCATATTCTCCCAGCAATGGGTTAAATAGTACCACGACTGTTCTTCTTGGAGAATGGCTTTGGCATTAAATAACCTACAAAGGTTGATATGCCATTAAACAAAGAAACCAAACCAAACCCGGTGTCCCGGATCATTGGCGAACACGCAACTCATTAGACCCAAATTACCAAAATACGAACGCCTCGTCTTAAAATTAGTTAATGTAATCCTTACTGGGCCCCAAGTATCTGTGACCTGTTTAATCTAAAGTAGGAAATATCCAGACGTAGGAGGTGCCAGTGGTGTAATGGTTATCGTCGTAGGAAATGGACACGGCGACACGAGTTCAAATCCGGGCCGAGACTGATTGCATTTCGCAGAGCACTAATACCCTTGGGAAAGGTATCAATTCAATTATTCTCCCTCAGCTATGGGTAAATAATAGGGCAGACTAGGTTCTTCAGCCTTGGTGAGGCAACTAGTCTAGGGGAAGGAAAACTCTGAATTTAAACCTGTTAAACTTCGCTTAAAAATTAACCTTGTGTCATATCCTGCCTGAGCGGAGGGGTTGGGTAAATATGAATATCCTGACGTAAAAGTAGGATATTAGAACGAAAGTGAACGTAATAACACTACAGGGATTCGATTTCGCTTACTTCGAGGGGGCTGTCCAGCACAATAGCCACTACGCCACCGAGTCTATCCCCTGTACCATCCTAATCGTTGGCACAAATAGACCAATACATACCGGTAATGGGAGCATTAAGGTTGAAGAACAAAATGAATTTATTTTTATAGATTTTTTTACCCTTGAATACAAACTCTGCTTTGTCTGGAATATATATATATATATATATATATATATATATATATATATATATATATATATATATATATATTCCAGACAAATGAGAGTTTGTATTAATGGGTAAAATAAAAATCTACAAAAATATATTTATTTTATTTGACTTTTTTTCAGAAGAAGCAATCCTTTGTTTATTGAATGACCCTCATATATATATATATATATATATATATATATATATATATATATATATATATATATATATATATATTTTGGTTCGATTGGGTTTGGTTTCATTGTTTGCTGACATTTAAACGTTCGTGGGTTATTTATTGCCAAAGCCAACCTTCTAAAAAGAAAATGGTGGTACTATGGAGACATCAACTGGGGTATAAGAGGGTTTGAACCTTTCCAAAGGGCTTTCCTTCCAACCACAACTGAATTTCAAAGTCGCTTGATACAATGTTTCAGTCCAGCACGTTAACGACTACTCCTAGGGAACTCCAAACTTTCATATATATATATATATATGTGTGTGTGTGTGTGTGTGTGTGTTTGTGTATATGTGTGTGCATATATATATATATATATATATATATATATATATTCGAATGATATTTATGTTCAGTAAGCATCAATTCTGTGATAGTATTAAAAGTCGTTTTCATACGCTTTGCCATTCCACGGAAATTGACGGATTCTGTAAGGAGGAATAATGACAAATCACTTTCTCTTTTCTGCTCACTATCAACATTAACAAGGACAGGCATCAACATTTGTGGCCCTACCCATTTTTGCACTTTTCAATTACATTCTTTGCAACTTCTCTCGAACTATTTGCAAAAAATAGCTGTTGTTGTCAAGTTACTGACACCATAATACTGATGAAAGAGAAGATAATAATTTATGCTTTATATATATATATATATATATATATATATATATATATATATATATATATATATATATATATATATATTCTTATTAACGAAACAGATATATCAGCATTAACAGAGAAAGATAGACACTACAACGATGCTACCGTGGAATACGATTTTCAATATACTTCTTTCTCTCTTTCTTTCTTTATTTATTTCTTCTTCTTCTTCTTCTTCTTCTTCTTCTTCTTCTTCTTCTTATTATTATTATTATTATTATTATTATTATTATTGTTATTATTATTATTATTAATAAACTTCCCATAATAATCAATAGTACATAACCAGACCATTGGCCTAATGAGTAGAATGTTCCCCCCCCAATGATCAGGGAAACTGGGTTCAAACACAGGTCGGGTCATACCAAAGAGTAAAAAATGGTACTGGATGCCGACTTGCTTAACACTCAGCATTATAAGGTAAGGATCAAGGGTAAAGTGGAGCAATACAAGGAGTGTAGTAGCGCCCTCCTTTACACCTGGGTGTAGTAGCTATTGAAAAGGGAGCCTTCGGGTCATCCTCGAATAAGGTCAGCAACTTTACTTTTACGTTTTATATAAACAAGGGGAACAACTCTATAATTAGCCACACTTAGTAATTTCCCTTGAGAAATTATAATGATCTAGATAAGTACGAACGTATTTATTATCTTACTCCTTTGAAAGCTTTCCACATCAGCGTTAGCCGATGGTCTTCCACTAGAGTTTTAGTGGCAACAAGTCTCCTCAAGTCTCCAGGACTCTTGTCGGTATTCTGGCCGATTCTAACAGTGCTGTAGTTGGACGGTCTCCACCTGTGCTCTTATTCATCCCGACCATTTGCCAAGTCTTTTGGTGACTGTACCGTGTGTACCGATTGCAATTGATATGACCGTCACTTTCATCTTCCATAGTTTTTTTTCAGTTCCCAAGGATTTATCATTATTATTATCAATATCACATTTCTTTATTAGAGTATTTAACTCTATATCTCTGTAAAATTCTCGCTATGATGTACTGTTGCAAATATTCCGTTTATTATTTCTTTCTTCTTCTTCTTCTTCTTCTTCTTCTTCTTCTTCTTCTTCTTCTTATTATTATTATTATTATTATTATTATTATTATTATTATCATTATTATTATTATTATTATTATTTAGTCATTAGAGTTTTTCACATCAGCGTTAGCAGATGGTTTTTTCACTGGAGTCTGAGTGACAACAAGTCTCGTCAAGTCTTCAGGACTCTTCACAGTATTCTGGCCGTTTTCAATAATGTAGTAGTTTGGATGGGGGTCCACTCGTCCGCCAACTGCCAAGTCCTCCAATCCCTTTTAGTAATCCTTTAGTTACTGTTCCAAATGCATATTATTATTATTATTATTATTATACTCTTTAGAGTTTTTCACATCAGCGTTAGCTGATGGTTTTACACTGGAGTCTGAGTGACAGTAAGTCTTCTCAAGTCTCCAGGACACGTCTCAGCAATGCTGTCGTTTGGATAGTGTCTACCCGTACGCCGACTTCCATGTCCTCCAGGCCTTTTAATAACCCTTTGGTTATTGTGCCTAAAACACCAATCACAATCGGCACAAATGTTACTTTCATGTTCCATAGCTTTTTCAATTCTCTATCAAGGTCGAGGTACTTATCCTTCTTTTCCCTTTATTCTGTGGTCCGCCGGGACAGCAAAGTCGACAATTTTGCAAATCCCCTTTTTTTTGTTGATTATTATAAGGGCTGGTCTTCTGGCCGGGATTTGGTGATCCGTTTGTATGTTAAAGTCCCATAGGAGTTTATACGTGTCATTTTCTAGGACAGGTGCTGGCTTGTGCATATACCATTTGTTAGTATGGTCAAATTTAAATGTCTTACACATTTCCCAGGGGATCACCTTGCCGACCCAGTTGTGTCTCGCCTTATACTCCTTCTGTGCTAACTTGCTGCATCCGCTTATTATGTGATTGATCGTTTCGTCTCTGTCACCGCATAGCCTACATTAACTGTTTTGTTGCGTTATTATAATTATTATTATTATTATTTTAATTTTTGAAACTTCTTAACGTCAGCTAACGCTGATGGTCTTTCACAAGAGTTTGAGTGACAGCAAGTCTCCTCTAGTCTCCGGGACTTTTCTCAGTATTCTGGTCGATCTCAGTAACGCAGTAGTTTTGACGGTCTCCACTCGTCCCGTTATTCCACCAGTCCTTGTACCAATCCTTTGGTGACTGTACTAAAATTGGTATAACAGTCACTTTTCATGTTCTTCTGTTTTTTTCAAGTCTCTAGCAAAGTCCGGATACTTACCTCTCTTTTCGCTTTCTTTCAGTTTTACTCAGAGGTCTACAGGAACAGAATAGTTCACAATTCTTCAAGTTCTCTTTTTTTTCCTTTTCTTTTTTTTTTTTTTTTTTTTTTTTTTGATTATTGCAAGGTCTGGTCATCTGGCATAGATAAGTGATCCGTTTGTATCTCAGAATCCCAGGGTATTTTGTGCGTCTCATTCTCCTGGACAGATTCTGGGTTGAGCATATACCATTTATTCAAATTTAAATCTCTTGCACAATTCCTAGTAGATCAGCGTGCCCACCCAGTCGTGTCTAGTCTTATACACTTTCTGCCCTATTTTGCTGCATTCGCTTATTATGTAATTGATCGTTTCGTCTCTATCACCACATAACCTACATCTGCTATTATTCTTATTATCATTATTATTATGCTTTTTAATACAAATCTGGTGATTATTATAGATTAACTGCAAGTTCACTAACTACCCCAGCAATCTCGTCAGCAATGTAAATGACTGGTAATGCTGTCAATTCCTTCGTGAATTTCCAGTTTTTTTCTCACTTTCAAAAGGCAAGTTATATTCATTACACAGTCACCGTAATGACCCAAAATTCTATTCAATTTTCATCTCTTGTCTTCTGGAAGAGTGTCAGTTGTTACATCACAATTATCTAATAGATAGATAGATAGATAGATAGATCCTATTTACCAACCCCTCCGCTCGAGCAGGATATGACACAAGGTCAATTTTTAAGTGGAATTTAACAGGTTTGAATTCAGAGTTTTCCTTCTCCTAGACTAGTTGCCTCACCAAGGCTGAAGAACCTTGTCTGTCCCACTATTTACACATAGCTGGAGGGAGAATAGTAGGATTCATACCTTTCCCAAGTGCTATGTGAAATGCCATCAGTCTCGTCCAGGATTTGAACCTGTGTCGCCGTGTCCATTTCCTACGACATAACCATTACAGATAAATAGATAAATAGATTAAGATTTTGATTTTCTTATTTTCTTTATTTTCAGTTCTCTTTTATCTTATTTCGGGTCTAAACAGTTCGATTACTTTATGCAGGTCAACTTTTTTTTTATCAGTAACTGATGCTACTGTTAATGTCCAAGGGAGATAAATCTTCTAAGATTAATACTTTCGGATTACTCCCACGGGTTTATGTCGCAGACTTGATTTTTTTTCTTGACAGGACATTTAATGTTTATATCTTTCTGTCACAGAATTTAATACAAAATGCCAACTTGTTTGTGTTTATTTCTTCTTAAGTACACGAGGCAAAGTTGAATAGATATCCAATCAGATAAGAACTGAGATAATTTTCCAAAGATTTAACTGATTTTCTAGAGAGTTACAGATGTTGGGAAAAGGGGTAAATGTTTCAAAGGACCAGGCGATTTGCTTTTTCGTTAAGCGAAAAACTTTTCAGCTCATTATCGTCATCTTCATCGTATATATGATGTGGACTTATATATATATATATATATATATATATATATATATATATATATATATATATATATATATATATATATATTGTGCGTGTGTGTGTGTGTGTGTGTATTTAGGCAAAATATTTTCTTTTCAGCATATTCTATTACATGATAGTAAAGGATTTGGAATCGAATTCTTATTCGCCTCCTCTTTAAATTTTCATCTGTGATCTTTGATAATATACGCCAACAAGAACATCTGTTGCTTAAACTCACACACACACATGCAGACAAATACACACGTTATATATATATATATATATATATATATATATATATATATATATAAACCACTCCACATCAGCAAGATATGACACAACTTTTTAAGCGAAGATAAACGGTCTGAATTCAGAGCTTTCCTTTTCCTATACTAGCTGCGACACCAAGTGCTCAGTCTGCCCTGTTATTTTCCCATTGCTGGAGGGACAGTAATTTTAATTCATCCCTTTCCCAACTGCATAAGCACTATATAAAATGCAAATAGCCACGTCAGGTTACAGCGTCTATTTCAAACAATGATAATCTTTAGACCACAAGCACTTCACCATCAGCTCTTTATATATATATATATATATATGTGTGTGTGTGTGTGTGTGTGTGTGTGCGTTCTCAAGGGTCGTATTATAACATTAGTGCTGGGTTTAATTTATCATAAAAAAAAAAAAACATTTCTCCGTTTTTGTTTTTTTTTAATATACAACATGGATTAAGAGTAAAAAAATTAGTCATATATATTTTAGATCAGAAACTTCGAAAGCATAGTCAAATCTTGAGAAATATTGTTTCATAGAATCTATTAAATATTGGTGCACCATAAGGTTGCTATCGATTCATCTCCAAAAATGTGGCTGATTCTACATTTGTTTTAACTACCACAAACAAATCACCAGTGTAGGTAGTCCAACGGTTTTCATTGTTAACTAAACTCCTGAGAATTCATATATATATATATATATATATATATATATATATATATATATATATATATATATATATATATATATATATATTCAAATACCGAAGCCTAGTCAAAATTGGCATCGTCCTTCAATAGAGAAAGTTTCCGTTTCCTTATATATATATAAATATATATATAAGACAGAGAAAAATTCAAGTGTTAGCTATAATTTGCACGTAGACATAGTATAGCTGAAAAACTCAAACAAGTCAGAAACGCAGAACAATATTAGTAAAGGTTTGAAATCAAATAGAACAAAAATTACATAATGAAATAAAAATAGAATAAAACTTTATAAAGAGTACAGAATAGAATAAAATCAGAGAGTACATGATTTTACTCAGTTCCCATTCAAATACCGAACCCTAGTCGAAATTGGCATCGTCCTTCAATATAGGAAGTTTCAGTTTCCATATATATATATATATATATATATATATACGAGTACCTACAGAGTAAGAAGTAATCTAACAAGGTTTTATCAAACCGGATTATCAGGAAAGTTGGAATTTATCCTGATGATCCCCCCAAGATACGAATCCCTACAGAGTCAGAAGTAATCTACCAAGGTGTGAAACCTTGGTAGATTACTTCTGACTCTGTAGGTATTCGTATCTTGCTCTTCTTAGTGTATTGAGAACTCTTACGTTTACCTTGAGATATTCTGTTGTTTTTTTCTTCATTTGAATGGGCATTGGTGTTGCTTGATTTTTTTTCAACCAGTACGGATGATTTGAATCTTTTCATTTTTTTTATGGAATTTTTCCCTGATGTCAGTTTATGGAATATTTTTTTATTTACAAATTGCATGAGCTGGCTTTTTTCACATCGCCAGAATCATAGAATAGTAATAAAACTAATATATATATATATATATATATATATATATATATATATATATATATATATATATATATATATATATATATATATTGAATGCATCCACAGGGAGAATGACAAGGGGTCAATCTTTCAGCGGAGTAAAGCAGTTTCGAATTCAGTGATTTTCTTCTCCTAAACTGGTTGTTTAAATAAATCTAAACAACCTAATCTTCCTTTCTATTTGCACCTAGTAGAATAAGAAGAGATGGATTCATGCCTTTTTTAAAAGTATGAAAAAATAAAAAATGTAAGAACGGATTATATGCTATTTCTTATATAATTGATTTCTTTTTACTCTTTTGCGCCACCATATATATATATATATATATATATATATATAGGTTCATATATCTATGTATTTGGCAAGCTGGACTTGGTTTGAAAGGAGCCCACGCAGCAAGGAATGTTTATTTTGTGCCAACCTGAGGTGATAATATAATTATGGGAGATAGGTATGTCCAAAAGACCAGACACCTACTATCTTCCTATTAGCATTGCCGGGAATTACAAGGAAATGATTTTGTATAGATATCTGTTCTGTGATTCGATTTTCACCAACGTCTGCTAGAGACAGACTGACAACTATCGAGATCTTAGGTTTTGACTCTTTCTGTCTTGCTTTGAAAATAGAATATTTTTGCTTCAGCTTCTATTGTCAATTCGCTCTACTTGATTCAAAGAATTTGAAAATAATTTTTAAAACGTCTTTGTATTTCTTCTTGTGTCAGCCATGCTCTATCTACTAGAATGCAACTGGCCCATCTGGAAGGCTTCTGTCTTTCTATTCCATTTCATAGCCTGCTTATAACAAATCAATTTTTTTTTAATATTCTGTAAGGCATGTTATATCTAAGTTTTGAAACGCATCATTGTGTACCAGATTAATATCTATATTATTAATACTTAGTTGGTTTGGTTTGGCTTGGTTTTATGGCACATCATACATTATAGGTTATTTTATGCCTAATCCTAATAGTTCTATTTCAAACAAATCAGTTTAGTTTATTGCTAAATGCAGTTAAATATCAGAACAGATCTATTTCAAACAAATTAGTTTCGCGTATGTACACAGTTTCAATGTTAAAAATAGTTCTATTTCAAACAATTCAGTTTAGTATATGTACACAGTTTCAATGTCAAAAATAGTTCTATTTCAAACAATTCAGTTTAGCATAAGTACGCAGGTTCAATGTCAAAAAACAGTTTTATTTTAAACAATTCAGTTTAGCGTAAGTACGCAGCTTAGTTCTATTTGACGCATAGATTGGACCCTATCAGTTGCTTCCACCCCAGGCCAGAGTGGACCTGGAAACGGTGGCAATGAAAGGGTACACCGCATTCTCCAAAACTCCAACATTACAGGAACCTCACTATCAGATTGTTTTGTGTCATATGTAGGACATTCGTTGTGGGGTCTTACCCCTCGGCAGAGAAGCAGTCGGTGTATTCTACTGCCCGAGCCGACTGGGCTGGTATTCCCTCTAGATTCCCTAAAAAAGTATTATCCTTGGTATGATACCAAACTATGTCTGATGGTAAGACTGACATTACTTCCAGTCCCACTGTGTACCTATTAGAGTTCTAACTACGGCTAAAATAGTTTTGTTTGAAAATTATTCGTATTTGATAAGACCACATTTAAAAATAAACTCTAAAAATGGCCGAGTCCGCTGATGCTGTAGAATAGACAGACTGCATCTCTCCAGAAGGGTAAGCCCCCCACCCCCGCAATACAATCTGGAGCTTTGGGGAGTGTGGAGTACTCCTTCATCGCTATCGCTCCCAGTTCTCCACGGGCTCGGAACGGTAGTATATGATAGGTGCTCGTGGTGTAATGGTTATCATCGTAGGAAATGGACACGGCGACACGAGTTCAAATCCTCGACGAGACTGATTGCATTTCACATGGCACTAATACCCTTGGGAAAGGTATCAATCCAATTATTCTCCCTCTAGCTATGGGTAAATAGTAGGGCAGACTAGGTTCTTCAGCCTTGGTGAGGTAACTAGTCTAGGTGAAGGAAAACTCTAAATTCAAACCTATTAAACACCGATTAAAAAATTGACCTTGTGTCATATCCTGCCCGAGCGGAAGGGTTTGTAAATAGGCATATGATAGGGTCCTATTTATGGGTTAAATAAAACTGTTTGACTTTTAAACTGTGTGCTTTGACAATTAAACTGATTTCAAACAAATGACGTATGTTAAACTGAATTGCTTGAAATAGAACTGTTTGAAATTTAACTGTGTGTAAACAAATTACTGATACCTAATTGAACTGCAGGTGTTAAGTAGCAAGATTTGAAAACATTTAACTGTGAAAACAAATGATTAATAGTAAATAAAATTATTTGTATTTGATAGAAATAATTGAAACTATTTAACTGTGAGCAGTAAGAAATGATCTCTGGCTTGTTTAAAATGTTATTTGGCTCGTTTAAAAATGTGTTTAGAAATTATATATTTAATATATATCTACAAAAAGGATTTGGCATTAGATAACCTACAATGGTTGATATGCCATGAAACTAAACCATGCCATAAGAATCAACGACGTAAAATACGTGAAAATGAACGTACAGTGAACGTGCTTTCCTCATCTTTTGGCATAGAATAACCCTATAATGTTTGAAATCGCGTTAAAATCAATCAATAAATAAATAACTCCTGTCCGTTGAGCAGCACTTTCAAAAAGACTTGATTCTATGCGACTCTGATATCACCATTTTCTTTCTTGCCATCTACCTCTGTCAACCATCACTCTTATTAAGTTCTCTGGGGGGCATTCAGCTGCCGTTTTGTTGGGTGCTGTTTTTAGGATTTGTTCAAAAGATCACACTACATCTTTGTGTTGTTCCAATCGAGCTTTTTCTCCAAGCGTTTCGCTACAGTCCACATGATGTAACTATACAGTAGTACTGACAGTTTTACAACTTGAAAGAATTCCCGTTTTAATTCATCAGGGATGAGATTCCCATATGGTTGTTAATTTGACCATAGTATATTGATAAATGAAAATATACATGAACAAATAATATTTGAAGGGATAAGGAATGAGATGGTCCAGGCAAATGGTGAGGGAAGAGTAGTAGTTTGACGCTTGCTGTTCCTACGTAGCAAGTGCACGCTGAAAAACATCTATTAATCGCTATTTCTCGATTTAGTAGAGTGGCATGTTGATTTGGGCTATGTCTAGAATAATAGAGTTCAGTCCGTATTGACATTGTCGGCCTTTGAGGCGTTTTCAGCCACACTTCTTCGGACCTAGGTCAAAAATGTCTTTTGTGGAATAGCCAGGTTCCTTGCTTATTAGGTGTTCGAGATATTTCAAGTTTTCCCGCGTGATTAATTCTGAAACAAGAATCCATTTATTTCGTTGTCGGTTGGTGTCATTCCGTACAAACTGAAAACATTTAACACCAAGAAGGGGCCATAAGCATTGCATGTCAAATACATCGATCCTGCCTTTTTTCTGCTATCTCATTGACCAGCCATATACGAGAGTAGACAGAGGCATGTTGAAATGGATAATCTTCGTGATTGTAGAATATTTATTAGTCTATCGAGTTGATAAAATAGGGCTGCGAATAAAATCGTAAGGAAAAGGAATTACGTATTTGTAAGATCTTTATGTATCATTGCGAAGGCGCCTGTTTGGTTCTTTAGACGAGTCTCAAAAGCTATCAATCGTCGTTTTCGTCTGGGTGATGGAAAAAGTGATAAATAAATTTTATAAATTTAAATTCCTACTTTGATATGACAATTCCTTTCATAGCTTACTCTCAAAATGTAGTTATTTTTTCTACCATCGTTTTAGTCGGAGAAGGAATTCTTTAACAGAAGCATAATGACGCTAGAGCGCCCCAAAGACCTTAAGCTTCAGTCGTGGGTGAATAGAAATTCTAGGCTTTAAAATTTTCACCCGCATTGAAAAATCGACCGAAAACAAAAAGAATAAAAAAATAAATAAAATCTTTCCATCATTTTCACCATTCCCAAATCGGTTGGAACTGTAGAATACGCTGACTGCATCTCTGAAGATTTTCAAGACCACCCCCAACGAGAATCCTGGATATAACACTAAACTATCTGATACTGAGACTTCAGTTCTGGAGCTTTAGAGAATTCGGAGAACCTCTTCATCACCATTACTCCCAACTCCACTTTGACTCGTAGTGATATTAACTGTTAGGGTTCAATCTTTTACAGAGGATTATTGATAATACTAAATATGATTATAAGTACCGAATAGGAATACTTGAAACTATTTAACTGTGTGCCAACAAATGAGCACGAGTTAGTTTAAAAATGATGTTGCCAACAAATTATTTGTTTTACAAATTATATACCGGGTAGTTCAAAAGTAGGTAGACAGAAGATGATAACGTTTAATTTGAGATTACATATACGGTTATATTTACTAATACAATTATTACATTGACATTTAGATTTTAATGTGTACAATAATCCAAAAGCACTAAAATTATTATCCACGCAGATCCTCAAACTGCTGTCCATAACAATTTACGCAGTTTTGAAGTCTACCCCTCTCTCACTTCGACAAACATTTGTGCACAAGTCTCTTTGTTCATTCATAACTTAAATTGCAACTTTGATGTAATTTTTTGAATCACCCATACTTCTTGGCTTTCGACAATAAACTTTGTCCATGAGTACTCCCCACCCAAAAAAAAAATTCATTGGGGTTTAGACAGGTGAACGTGCTGGCCAATCAACTGAATCTCTTTGGCCAATCTATTTCTCAGGAAATGGTTCATCAAGATACTTTCGGATTGCTCTTGAATAATGTTCAGGAGTCCCATCTTTTTGGAAATAAAGGTCATGTGAATTAGACTGTTGTTGTAACAGTGGAATAACTTGATTCATTCCACCCACTGTCCACTTCTTAGACAACCCTGTATATATACATATATATATATATATAGATAGATAGATAGATAGATAGATAGATAGATATATGAAAACATGATTTGGCATCAAATAACCTGCCGAACCAAAGTATTTTCATCATGTGACAACAGCCAGCATAAAGCCTTACATTTCCGATATCATTGCTAATTTCCCTGTGTGAAGAATAACTGACATTTACTGTCAATTATAATATCCGATGATTACATGGCAGGTGATAACCCCGAAGTCGAACCTGTAAAAATTACATCTGCACTAGAGTTGGCCCATTACATCACATTCATTGTTATTTGTTGAACATGTGTACAGAAATCTGGCCAACTTTATCCCCTGTGGAGAAGTTCCCGGGGAGTAGAAGATATCGTACGAGAATCATTAAATAAGTTTCCAGACTTTTTTTCGTATGAGCTCTTTTATTGATGGTACACACATGAAATTCTAATCCCCTTCGAAGTAATCTCCTTCAGCTGCAATGCACTTGTTGTACCGTTCCAACAACTTCTGAAAGGCCCCATGGAAGTCCACTCGTGTGAGCGTGTCAATGACCTTCGTCACAGCCTCTTTCATCTCCACAATTGTCTCATAACGACAGTCTCTGAGCTTAGGGAATAACCAAAAGTCACAGGGTGCAAGGTCTGGACTATAGGGACGGTGAGGAACTATCTTGATGCCCATCTTGGTCAAATAGTCTATGACAAGGATGGAGTTGTGGACTGGTGCATTGCCCTGGTGGAAATGCTACTGAGCCGATTTGAAGAGTGCTGGCCTCTTCCCAAGGAATCTCTTCCTGAACTCCCTTAAAACCTCAACATAGTAACCCTAACGGTAACCCTTTGGCCAATCAACACGGGTGTATTGACTTCCTTACTCCTCCCACACATCTCATCATCCCTCACAGACTCCCTGCTTTCGTTGAATCTAATATGCCACTCAAAAACTGACGCTCAATTCATGCAAGATGCTCTAAAAGCAGTCTGAAGCATTCCATACGTTTCTGTGGCCTTTTTTCCAAGTTTAAAACAGAATTTTATTGCATATCGTTCTTTTAAAGTGTCAGATTGGATTTTTGAAATTCACCAGCTGTGACAATCAGGTTTTAGTAGGGTGTATTCCAATTCCTGTTGCAGCTATTCATTTGACCCTGAAACCATAAAAATTGGTCAGTCATCTCATAAGATGTATAGCAATAACATAATGAATTTTCAAGAGTCGACACGAATTTTAAAAGCCTATACAAAAAAGTCTGGAAACTTATTGAATGCACCACGTACTTGTCTTTGATATCTTAGTAAGCGATTTCAAGCTATGATCGAATTATCAAGTTCACATTCAGACTGATACCGTTAAGAAAGTCATGAAACCCCTTATCCCCTTCCCAGCAATGGATGAAATATTACCAGTGCTGGTCTTTTACAACGCAGACTTTGGTATTAAATAAACCCACGAAAGTTGATATACCATTAAACAAAAAAAAACAAACGATCCTCAGTAGAGGGATAAAAAAAATCCTTAAAAAAGATATATCCTGAATATGATTTGAAACTATATCCCATGCTTAGGCTTTAGTTATTGGGCTCTTGGGAGTATAATGCCCCGTTTTATTGCCATTACGCCAGGTCTACCCTGATTCGTAATCCAATTACAATTCAAGGTTCAAATCAATCTATTTGAAAACTATTTGAATTCCATAGGAATACTTGATATCTTATAAAAGGTGTACAAAATATTTTGGTTAAGAATAGTTACTTGAAGCAATAATTATTTACTAACAATTATTATATATTGCTTGGAATTATAACTGCGTGCAAACAAATGATTATTAAAAAAAAAGAATACTTATAAAAAAACAAGATAAATATCAGTATTAGATAAGAACACCCGAAACCATAT